>JAFFZH010015878.1:48887-62364 GCA_018420115.1 Euura saliciscinereae | reverse complement strand
CTCATAAATTCGCGTTATTCACTGTTAATTCAAGTAATTCACTGTTATAATTCAAGTAATACACTTTTAATTCAGGTAATTCTCATTAATTCAATTAATTCTCGGTAATTCAGGTAATTCTCATTAATTCAAGTAATTCTCGTTAATTCAGTGAATTACGAATTAATTCACGGACTATTGACACGTCAATTCAAGGAGTTATTTCCCCCATCGATAAAAATAACACAAAATTTGCCAATTAGGCGATGCAAAAGAATTATGACCATTTTGCGATGAGAGAAGATGGTTTGAAAAATCAAGATTACGCAATAATATAATATCTTGAATTGAGAAGCTCTCGTCTGTGAATAATAATTACCAATTTTGCAATATAAAGAGTGAGAAAAATTGATAATCCTGTAATAAGCAAAGGTGAATCGACTATTTTGCAAATAAGACAAATATTAGGAATTTTTTTCCGTCCGGAATATTTTGTCAAAGAATTCCGAGATGATTATTTCTGAATGACTTCAATCGTGCTGTGAGTCAGCTGCTGGTATTAAAAATCTGTCTATGTAGTAGGTATCAAGTTGGTAGAAAAAAGTATGCAGAATCTCTGCTAAATTAAGTGGAACCAAGTGGAAAAAAAAAATTCTGTTCTTCCAAGTTGTTCGTCTATTTATGTAGGTAGTTTGAAAAGAATTCTTGGATTAATTTTATCTCCTCTCCGTGCGGATTCCAACGTGGTAAATCCATCCGAATAACTATTCCGAGGATTCTATACAACGTACCGCGGGAAAACCGGCAAATGACAAATAGATTAACTGGACGAAAAGCGAGGAACGGTTGAGAGTATACCAACGAACTTAGCATTCCATGCAGTTTCAGGTTCCACGCTGCTGTAACGTGTGCTTCCAGCTTCCTCTCTTTTCGACTATATCCTAGTCGTTAGAGGTGGGTGTAACTGCGCACCAAACTGCAGTACCAACTAACATAAATTCCGTAATTAGAAAGGCAACACGTGTGTGGAAAAGTATAAAGTGTACTCTTCTCTGCAGACCGGGATATAACATAGAACGTTAATTACAACAGCTGGTGTATACCGAGGTTCATTCCACACAAATTAGATCCTGTGAGCCGGCACAAAGTTTTTTTTTGCTTTTTTTTTTTTGTTAAATTTTCTAATTAATCATAACGATCATCTCGAAGTAAAAAATTCTTAGTAATGTCTTGAACTTTTTCTTTTCTGAAAATTTAAGCTCAATTCCAGGGGTGAATCAAGTTTTTAAAGTGCCTCCGATAGACGTACATAAGTGTCGTTTGAGGGAAGAAGTTGGAACGTTGAAACGCGTTGGAACGTTCAACCGTTTCCTGATCATAACTCTAGACCCGCGGTGGCGCAGACACCTGACCCACTTTCAGTCTTGAAGCTTTTAAGTAAAACTCTGCCGTTACTACCTCAACCGTTTCTTAGGGATGGCTATTCGTTCGTTCCTTTACTTCTTCAGCCAGCCAGCAAGCAAGCTAGCTAGCTAGCTAGCTGGTCTCCACTTCGTCGTTAGAATTTAAATCGCTTTTACGCGACGCCACGTTCCTTCCGCCAAGTACATACCAGCCTCCGTTACACATTTATTTACGAAAGTTAAAAATCAGTCCCCCTTGACACTTGTACACCGCATGAATTCGCACAAAAAATAAAACTTTTTTCTGTTTTATCATTTTATTTACCCCATTACATCAAGTATTCGTGCATAAATGTGACGTCACATTTTGAAATTTTAATATCTTTCTCATTGTTTAGCCAATCAACAATTTCCAGGTTTGATTCCTAATAATTTGTGTCTTATCTTTTTGGTAATAAGAATGGTTTTTTTCTTGCTACTTTAATGATTACAGGGGGGGGGGGGGGGAGTAAAAAGGGGTAAAGGACCCAAAATCAGGAAAAACCGACTTCAAAACCAAACTACTCAACCGATTTTGATGAAATTTATATGGGATCAATCTGAAAGTATACCCTTTCGAATAACAAAAGAATTTTCCAAATCGGTTTATAAATAACGGAGTTCTGTGGTAACAAACATAAAAAAAAATGAATTGAGAACCTTCTCCTTTTTTGAAGTCGGTTAAAAAATGATAGACTTTTCCATAAGTATTGAGAATAATAATTCTGCAAAAATCTGACAATATTCTGTTCTTTCGTTTCACTCAATTGGTACATTAATTTGAGTCAGAAATATTTTTGCACCAGGTTTATTCGAATAATTATGATAGACGAGAACTTACATTTTTTTTTTTTATAATTAGGTTAAACAAGCCGAAAGTCTCTGTTTGCACAAGATACAGGTTTTGAAAAATAAAAATCCAGGGTAAACTGAGAGACTGAAAGGACCCAGTATTTGATCCCATCTTAGCTGCACGTCACACTTATTACAGTTCTTTTTTTTTCTTCAATGATGCTTTTTGAGTTTAGATTTTGGAGGTTAAACTTTCCTCCTTCTTGATCACTCGGATTTTCAGAAACCGGGTGAATTTACCTCATGCATGGAATTTTAGACAAGAGATTCGAGATTATTCACTTGAACTATATGAATAAATCGTAGGAAATCGTAGATCAAATTATTCGATTGAAATATATAGGAGTGGTGATATTCCACATGGAATTCCAAGAACGTAATCTAATTCACTTTAGCTTTAGTCTCTCTTATATCTCGTGCTTCAGAGCTCCTTCGCTGGATGGAATTCAGCAGGATGTATGAGTACCTTATGGCTTATGGAAATGACGAATTGCCGATGAGAGACAGTGCTCTGAAATAATTTAATGGTGAAAATTATTCGATGACTAGGTAGACGGATGAAATTTCACAAATTGGATTCTACTTCTCGAATAAGATCCTGCTGCGTCATCATTTCGTTCATTTTTCAGGCCCATGGAATAAAAATTCTCAGTCATCGTCCCTTTGAAAGGTGTCAGGGATTCGTTTGACGAACGAGTTAAATAGTTTATGGTGTTCAAATTAGCAAATGACAAATAGAGTAAAAGAACGAGTAAAAGAACAAGTATGACTAAATCGTGGTTGCGGATTAGCTACTCTTGTGTATAATTAAAAATTTAAAATGAGTTATGTAACAATTTTACCGCCACGAAAACCTCGGTGTAATAATTAAAAGGGTTTTACGTATAAATCCTTCGCGTTCTGTCCGTGACGTGTTTTGAAAGTTTTTTGAAGTACGAAAAGTTTTACCCTGTTATATAATTTCATACCGGCTTATATATAACCCGGATATAGAATAAGCTCCGAACGACCTATTTCTATGAGTGGCTGATTTTGAGCAAAAATGATAGACGACTTTCAAATATGAAAATTGATGTACTTTATTTTGATCGATCGAAGAACGTAACGCAGAGTGACAAGAGCGAAGGCTTGATATTAACAGCGCGTAGAGGAAAAAAAAAAAGACAAAAACAAAGATTGACGGAATGGAGGCTGGGAAGACAGAGATTCAACGTTAGTGGAGAAAAATCTTCTTCTCGTTTTGGGAGGAGGAACGAATTAGTGCCAACTGCTGACTTCAGACTTGTTCTATCGCCATTCCTTTCCTGTTCTCTTCTTTTCTCTTATTTTTTTTTCCATTCCGTTTTTTCTTTTATGCAACTTTTGTTCTCTTTCGTTTTTTTTATTATCCATCTCTCTTACACCTTCTACTCCCGGAAAACGGTATTACGGTAAAGTACGTCGAAAATCAAGAGAAATGGTTCCAGCATCTGCAGGAATTCCACCAGACTCTGGTATTCCCTTATCATACAAACATTTTACTTCATTTCTCTATGTCTTCATTCTCTAGACTACAGTGGAATGAATTTTCCCCGATTTAATTCACCCTTTTAATCAAATACGTGGCTTTAATTTCACGAATTAACATCATCCCAATCATTTTTCGCCCCAAATTAAATATATATCGCTTCTACCAATAAACTTTATCGGACCTTTTTTGTAGAAAAATTGTCATTCTCTCTTTTTGATAAGTGTACCTCATAGCTGTAAAATTGACAGGAACGAAGATATAGGCGAAAAACCGAAAAAATACCGTTTTTTTTGGATCGTACAACAGAACTTGGGGGACTTTTTACTACCTAGTTGGAAAATGAATCGTCAATCCGGAAATCGTAGAAAATGAGCAGCGAGAGATAACAAAGAAGGCACCCAAAGAGTATACAGATCCCATAATAATAAGAATTTTACCCGAAGAACAAAAAAAAAAAAAAAACGGTTTCGTTAAAAATGAGAAACACAAAATACAAAATAATCCCTATACATTGGAATTTATTCACGACTAATGAGCCGATATGACGAATGGCAGAGTACCTGCTCGTGAAAATATTTTTTTTTTTTCACTTTTTGGGGTGACCCCTCAACCCAGTTGGTTGAACGTCGTTTATACACCCTTTTGTAACAAAGTTAAGCCAGACCGATGGCAAATCTCCAGGATTGACCTAGCTTTTGTCCGCACAGAAATTCTCCTGAGACAAAGAGCGAAGCCTGGGTCACCTCACTTATCCCACTCGCCTTGAATAAGTGGAGGACTCTGGTCCGGCGCATCAATTCTTCAACTCCGGTGGATATAACTTCTCATTCGTAAGAATTATCTTTCCTTCATCGTCGGTAGAAGGGAGATATTAAACTATATGCACCATCCAATGGACCTCAGTGCGGTTCAATGTGGTAAAATCTGGGTCAAAATGAGGCGCCGGATTTCCTACCGAGTTTCTAGACGGGGTCCATCAGTTTGAGCTGGATGTGGAATTGTGGACGTCCTTGTTTCATCATGAGTCCTTTTTTCCAAACGACAAACAAAAAAATAGACATCTGTCGTTCCTGACTGTTCGAAGTTATGACCCTTTCGATATTTTGGAATTAGGTAATTTGGGAAAGGTCGAAATAATTTTTTATCCAAAATTGATTATTAGCCTGACACATGATGTCGACGATCATAATAAATGGATCACACTGTAAGCAGTTGCAGGTTTGCGTAGAGAAATCGATCCGGCTTCTTCTACGTCTGTTAAATTAATCAAGGAAGGAAGAAAGGAATCAGGTCGCGATGATATGATCATTGAATTATACGGTATAAAGTATATATAGATTTATAAAGTGTACGGTATCAGTTCGCGAGCTAAGCCGCTTCGCTGTGTGTACTAATTTTAGAAAATGGGTCAAAATTGTTGGGATAATCCTTCAGAAACAACATCGTCTATTTTCAACCATCGTTCCAGAGGCTTTAAAGCTGTTGTGCGAGACCATTTTTCATATTCACATAACGCCTTGTAATTTCTCGGTTTTATTACACGTTGTGAAAAAATAGTGGAGCTTTTACAGGGTGGCCACTCGATTCCGCTCACAGAATTCCCTGACATTTCCCTGTTTTCCCTGACTGATATCATTATTTCTCCCTGATATCTTGATTTTACGATTCGATCTGAAACCACTAAAAATTGTAATCACTTAGTTCACGTGTGATCCAAAAATACCAATATATATATATTTATCTACGTCCGGTTGTCTCATATTTCTAATCGCGGATGAAAATAAAATCGTCAAGAAGAAGAGAAAAATTATGATGATGATAGCATCTGAATTTCATGGCTAAGGTTTTTAAAATCCGTGGATTTGATGGATTTCCCTGACCAACCGACGAAATCCCTGACATTTCCTCGACTTTTCCCTGATACACCAAATTCCCTGACATTTCCCGGTTTTCCAGACGGGTGGCAACCCCTGTTTTAGATCATCCGATGGGTCCAATGATCACGGGTTCGGTACAGAAAACACAACAAAATCGTCAATTCTCGCCTTTCTCTCTTAATATTAAATATATGCGGGTACGCCACATACATACGACGAGTAAAAGTGCTCACGTACTCACCTACGTGTCTTCATCAATCATTTTTAATGGCTTTCTCGCTAATCTCTATGCGTTACTTACTTCAGACGAAAGATTCGTTCGAGTGTGACAAAAGTCCTCGGGGACGAATCGACATTTATATACATATATATATATATTTTTTTTGTATCACTGTGTAAAAATATAAACGCGGAAACGTTGCGGGTTTGAATATAAATGAGGTTTCATTCCCATCAATCGTTGTGAGGTGAATGAAAGAATTATTTACTTCCACCTGATCCCTTTCGTGTGTAGTTTTTTTTTGTAGAAAAAAAAAACTGTTACAGATGCTTCAGTTCACTTTTATTCAATGAAAAATAATTTGAATTTCAAATTTGTTGTACAATCGTGAGTGAGATCTTTTGATTGTATCAAATTTCTATTATATCGTTGAGAGAGAGAAAAAAAAAAATATTCTTCAAACAATTTCGATCAGTATTAGAATATTTCGTATTGACGAAACGTACAAAAAATATTCGAAAAATTGAAAATACATTGAAACCGCCCGCGCTGGAGGCTATTTTATCGCTCTGCAACAGATGAGAATAAATTTACAATTCAAATTTTATGCACCACAGGATGATGGCGGAAAGACGAGCGATTAATTCGCGGTATTGTATAACCAACAATCGAAAATTTACGTACAAAATTGCTCGTAAATCGTAATAGTAATTCGTTTCTACAACATGCATGCAGTAAAAAAAAACTCGTATTTTTGACCATCTGAAACGGGATTAAAGTCATAGTTTTCCAATTTTTTTTACCGGGGAAATAAACTCCGATAACAGTGAAAAAAACAAATATCTGTTCGAAAAAAAAATTTGAAAAAACCCACATGATCCACTTAAAAAAAAAAAAACTAGGGAAACACTTTGGACTGATGATGAAAAATTCACACGAGGAATTTATCAACATTTTTTTTTTTAATATAAAAATAAAACACAGAAACCCACTTTGAAAGTTGAAAGAGTAAAATTTATCATCGACTCGTATATATCTATAGCCTATTTATTATTAGAAACCTTCACCTCCCAGTGTAAGTATTATTATAATCATCATTCGAGAGCCGACGACGCCTTCAGAGAGAGTAAAATGGTCCAGATCCCAGAGGAACTTGAGTCAAACCAGACGCTGATTATCTTCAACCATTATCGCACACGTATTGAATCGACATTTTTTTTTAAGGAGAAGATATTTTCAACTAGAATGAATTCCCAAATACTCCTATAGTATGGTGGAACAAATTTGACTGTCGAGTCAAATCGTGTACTATAATAGTGAGACTTTGTCGCAGATTATGAAGAGGGAGGAAAAAAAAGAATAGAAGAGAGTTAAATTGTTTTAACGATTTCTCACGGCGCTGCACAATCTCAGATAAAACTTAGGTTATAATAAAACTAGGGGGCGAGCTACCCCTCGCCCAGCGTGTATACATAGAGAATAATGGAAGCCTTGGGACAGAACAAACTCGAGGAGGAGTTGGTAAACCTGAAGGAAGAGGTAAGATAACTCCCCGCGGAGTCTTGCGGAGATTTTCAGAAAATTTCACCGCTGGGTTTATAGTACGAGTTCTCTGAATTTTGGGACACCGAGGAGACAGCCTTGCCTTCTAATTGCTTATGACGACAGTCGATCTTCGATGATCGTTCTTCTCCGCGTTGTACGAATGTTTGATAACTGAACTGGAACGACTCTCTGGATTTTATGTTCAGAACGAAGGCGAACGGAATCGTCGGACAATTTATATGCACTCGAATTTACGGCCATAATTACGAAATGGTGGCCACTATGAGTAAAAAAAATTCCTGACCTTTCCCTGACTAAAATTCGGATGAATTAGTGGTTATCCAAGTATCAATGGAAAAAGAAAATTATTTTCGAGAATACTTTTTCATTTCTGATTCATACAAGTTTTGCTCTTATTAAATTTCCATTAAGATTTCCGCGTGAGGAAGAAAAAAAAATAACTGAGGATCTTTTATTCTGTCTTGTTCTGTATCGCCATAAAATTCCTTAACTTTACCCAGGCCATTTTTCGGATTTCCTCACTTTTCCCTGATCAGTGGCGGCCACCATGTCGAAATCTAGGTTGGCTGGTATTCGACCAGTTCGAGAATAAAATGAGAGAAAAATCAGACAGACAGAGATAGTATCGGTCCGGAGATTATGGATCGTGTTAGATTATACGGAATCGAGTTACTTCCAGGATGGCAGCGAAGAGGGCCTCGAGAAATACACTAAATCAATTAGTTCACGCCTATACTAATTCGTTCAAGAGACTTGGACGATAGTAGACAAGGTTTATCACGATTTAGGGGGTAAAGAAAAGGCCTTGTGATTGAGCTAATGATTTTCTCTTCTATACTGACGAACCAAAAGAATTATTAAGATGGCGTTAGGAAGATTGAAAATGGCAAAACGAAGAATTATTTTCTGTTATAAAATGGCAAAAAAAATCTTCCAGGGTATAATTTCAGTCATACTTGATGCGTTCAAGTTTTTCTCTACAAGCTTTTCCAAAATTGAAGTTGATATGTTGAATAAGTTCTTGCTCGTGAGACCATTTTCGTTAATGCGGTGGACGGCCATTACCGAGGGGGTATCCATTCGTGAAATAGTTGGGACACCATATTTCGAAGTGGGGCGGCCATTACCGCGGACCATAAAAATGGGAAAAAAATGTGTTTGTACTCTTTAGTGGTGTAATAAACCCCCGAAAAAAGGCGTACCTGTAATGAAATTTGATCCTTCTGCCAAGTAATCAACACCGAAGAACGTAATGAACTTTTTGAGCGCGCTGTGATAAATTGTAGAATATAATTTAATCCAAATTTCAAAATTGCCAATTTGTGGTCTCCACCATCTAAAGTCACGTTTAGACCGTCATTATCGCAATGTGAGTTTAGCGTAACCCGGGCAACGACTGACGTCAAGAATGTCAGCGATATGCCTGAATTTGATAGCCGGGTATAAGTCGTGTATAATTCACCACGTTTGCTCACATCACCATCGATTTCAGCCAGGGGCAATCAGATTTTCATTCTTCCCGGGTTTGAACTTTGAAAAAGAAGCACACAAGACCCAAGACACGTCTCTGCAGTCAGTAGGTATGATGCAATCAGGAGATTCAAATTTTTTACACTGTTAATCAGTTTTGCACAGGGTCAGCTGAAACCGGCTACCAAATGTGTGTATTTTTAGCACAACGTAAACGGTGTAAATTACGATATCCGGTACAGTAATTATCCATTAGGCACTTTTTCAGTCATCATCGTACCGTGTATATTAACTGCTTCTTCTTTAGCGTTGAAGTCTATCAGATATTCGCAGCTTTCTGCGATTAATGAGTCAAGTTAAACTTTGATCTCTACGTCTTATTCATTCATCCTTATCGAATGGTTTCATGCTTTTCAAAGTGATTGAGAATCTTATGCATAGATACTTGGTTCGCATCAGATGTCTGTTTTCTCAAAGGTTAATACAGGTACTTAGAGGGTTCATCATTAGAGAATTTATCAGCGTTACAGAGAGATAGAGATATAGACTTTGAACGTGAGCTTAATTAATTCTGAGTATCTTAGGGACTCGGTGTAATAGAACAAAATCAATTACAACTTTGAAATATCATCAACCTTCGACTATACAGCGACCATATTTATCAATCAATATTCAACAAAGTGAACACACGATATCTTCGTTTTATCGTATACCTCAATTTCTCTATTATTTGCTAATTATGCTTCACCTGTGCAAATAGTTTCTTTCTTCAAACTACCGAGTCATGCACCTCAAAGAGCTAACTCATTTATTATAGTGAATGAATTCGTTAGCCTATTGACATCCAAAAATGCAAATTTGTTTCCTTTCATTATCAACTAATTTTGATCACTCGAATCAATTTGATCTTTTTTCATTATCAGTTATCGCAAAATTATTGTTTGAATTACCCAAAATTAGTCTCCTAAAATGAAATTTCGAAGTCTGTTTCTGAAGATCTCCGTCTGAATTCACGCATAACTGGAATGTAGATTCCACCTGTTCCTCCGGTAGGTAAGAGTGAAGTGAAATCTCGTTACAGTCACATTTGTATATAAACTTAAATCTGGAATAAAGGATTGTATGTGTAGGTACGCGGGTGGTAGCAGCGTTGGGTAATGAATATTTGTTGGAAAAGTTTATTAAAGTACCCGAGCATCTCGAGTTAACGAATCTGGAATGCAATTTCGTGTTTCACTGCGGTTCGAGACGGTGCTGCACCGAGATCAAGACAAAGGAATATTGTTACCGCGCAAAAAGTTTCTCAACCGTATTTCCAACGCTAATCTTGCGAGATTGGGGGTCTTATATCTCCCACAATATGTAATTTGTCCATCATAATTCTGTGAACCTCAGAAGTCATCAATCATCGATGACGAATTGAAAAGTACCTCGTAGGGATTGGGTATTGGAAACTGTAATATGGAGACGTTTTCTTTTCTTCGCAAAATGTGGATATGAATATCGCAGAGTTTCTGCTCTCTGCTTCTTGTCACGGACAAACTCGAGGAGCCATTATCAGGCTTATGCCAGAATCTCTAAGAGTTATAGTAAGGACGTGATACCACAGATTACTGCACGAGCCTGGGTCATTAGAAATTCTCAGGAAAATGTTTCAGCAACCACTGTTCGGTTTACTGCGAAGCAATTACCAACGAGTACAACAATAAAATCCCGGAGTTTATTCCAACAGCAAAAACATGATTAGAGTTTGCAAATTATTTGTGTGCACATTTCCTCGTTTTCTGTGACCATCAACTCGTCTATCTGATTCTAATCGTGGCTCGAATCAAATTTTGCAAAACTATGAAATACCAGATTTTGGTAGTGGATGTAAAAATGAAAACCGCCAATCGAGCACAAATATCAGAGATCGAAATTTATAACTCCAATACTCGGTACTGGACTCGAATATGTAAAAACGAAAAAGGACGAAACTGTATAAACGTCAGTTTTGTTAGAAGAAGTTAGTACCGCAATTCTATTTGATTAGTGATATAAAAAAAAAAATTCCAATCACGTATAGTAGTTTAATTTTTCACACATTTTTTTACTGCTCATTCTTCACAGGTTCTTTCTAGTTTCGTTTTTAGATTCTCTTCTCTTTTTTGTCCGTTATAGAATTTAGCCAATCGAAAATGTTAATTTCCACATTTTCAACTTTTTAGACCTGCACAAGTAGACTTGAATACAATACTAGTACAGGAGTCGAGTTGGTTATTTTTTACAATACAAAAAATTGAGAAACTCAACATGACACCAGAGGTACCTAATAAAATTTGTTTTTATTATCACAAATTTGGAATTCAAACTTTTCATTCTATCATCCTTGTGCAATGACACACAGTCCTCTGGATGATCATTTTAAACGTAGGTTCATCAATATTTTTCAAGGTCAGGTTCGTCCAACGACACCCAACCCTCTTTTTGGCCAAGGTCGCATATTAGGTTATAGTCCTCACTCAACAGCAGGCCATAAAATTAATCCCAATATACGTAACATCTAAGATTACTATCCCCTTTATAGCTACTATATGATACGACAGACCGAGGCGCAGCATCTTCGCGTTGGGCAATCGCCATTAATTTTTATTACCCCATTTTATTTTAGCGCAAGGCTAATCCAGCCCGGTAAAAGAAAGTGTACTATATTTATTTTCGTTATGAATTTTTTTTCGCACAAAACAATAATTTTGCAATTTAGAAAACATGTAAAGATGTGAATACGAACGTTGAATAAGTAAAGCATCGAAAGTCATGGTAGCTTGAACACCATTGAGAAAAAATTCAATTTTGGTTCAGATCTCAAGCGATCATGTAGCCGTAGGTTTAATATAACATCGTTATAGTTTGTCTCGACTGTCTAGAGCTTGTCTCAAGGCATAAATACCCAGGACCCTTTATATGTCAGGCCATTAAAACTTTCCTAAGAAGTGCCAAAGCCCCGTGAGGAAATATAGCTTCCAACATTTCTTCGTTTAGAAAAGAAAATAGTCGAAATAACTTTGAGGATAAAGAAAATCGAATCTGTGGTTCGTGTTTTCTGTTTTTTTCTCTGACTGAACCACATGCAGAGAAGAAATAATCGAGAAATTACTAGTTTTACTCATTTTGCTTCATCATTCAAGGATCTCCATGGTTCAGTGTAAATCTGAAGCCAGTTCGCTCTCAAGAGGCTATTCAAATTATTCAAATGGATTAGAGAACAGCAGTAAAATTGCCATGAATCTAAAACCGCATACATTTTTATTATCAGAATCGTTAAGACCATCTCTTCACTCTGACAAACTTAGTGAAGTCATGGTAAATGCTGGCATCATCATTGTAAAATAAGTAGAGTATCTGCAATACTCAAAAATGTCGGTGTGGAATTATAATTTCTATAGAAATAAAAAATCTAACATTATTAGGAGGATATTCCATTTTGATTGGATCCCAACAAAATCACTTTTTTCACATTCCAAATGTCTGAACGAAGATGGTTAATCATATACCGACGTGTTATCGTGATTAATTAACAGCCCTATTGGATTAGCACGAGGCAAAATGCGGATTATGAACGACAATGCAGTTCAGCCGTGGAGGCAATTAGATGATTAGTCATTGTCGGATCGTTCATTTACCTACACAATATCGTGGAGGTCGCTGTGGCCGAGAGGAGAATAATTAATGCCTTTGGGATAACGTCTCTTGGTTTTATTTCCAAGCCGTAATCGACTTTTCTTCTCGAGTTCCAAAAGAATCTCTAAGACGGTGCAGATGACGTCGTAACGCGATTGCGGTATCAGACGAATAATTTTTACCTTTTCACAATCTCTGTAATCTACATCCACGGTTCAACAGACGTCAGCATATCGCGTAGACTGTAGAGCATCGTTAAAACTTCATAATATCGATTTTGAATTAATCGATAAAAGCTCGACGTCTGATTCGAGACGAGATAATGAAGCGATCTACGAACATTGAAGATGGGAGTCGGATAATGAAGAGGATTGATAGTGATAACGCTGCTTCGTGTCGTTATCGTTGTAGAGTCGCTAGACGAGACTCGTTTTGCACAATCGTGACTGGTGAGAAGCTGCTATACCGGTGAAAGGATCGATTATCTTAATTACGCGAAGAGAGTAGCTTGCGTAGCAAAGAAGAGAAATTTTCTTGCAGCAAAGTTTTTCACGATTCTAAATGAGACGTATAAAGCGTCTGTGATACCGCATCGAATAGAAAGAACAAATGAAAATAAGCAATTTGCAGACATGCAAATTTGTTTTTACGGCACAGGCATTAAAAAGTCACTTTTTGACGCCTGTTTTCGTTCCGACAAGTGGCACTTTATACCGCTAAGTTCAAAGTTGCGGTATAAAGTCTTTATTCCGCAACTTTGATGCGCAGTTCGAAGTGCGCATGTCAAAGTTGCGGAATAAAGTCTTTATACCGCAGGTTACCCCCTCTCTACTACCTTTTACAGCAGCTCCTATACGCAGTTCGTGCGGAACTCAACTGGCGTCAAAGTGACTATTGATGC
>JAFFZH010015878.1:36725-48877 GCA_018420115.1 Euura saliciscinereae | reverse complement strand
TTTCCGTAAAAAATATTGTATGGGGCGCGCGCAGAAAGTAACTGTTCGGCAAGGTTATGTTTTTAGAACTCGCCGTTGCTTTACAAGGCTCGCCTTCGGCTCGCCAGGTAAAACCAACGGCTCGTACGAAAAACATAACCTTGCCGAATAAACAGTTACTTTCGGCGCATGCCACATAAATATCTATTTTACCTCAAGGTCTGAGCTATGTCGATAAATATTTGTGTACGTGTATGGAGTGAATTAAGTCTTCCAGTTCTGACTCGCCTCCTTTTCATCTTATTTTTTGCGCTTTTTTTTATCAACCAGAAACAGTTGTTCCGATTAAAATAATTCATTTACATGTTTTACTAATTTGAACAACATACTTAATGTTTGATTCGATCTATTGAATGTTCTCTGTGTTCTTCAGGTCAGTGTTTAATTTTATTTCAAATCCTGTCAAATGGTAGCTATATCAGTACCGAAATTCTGCATCGATCAAAATGAGATTACGAATCCACAAAGGTGAACGATGAAGGTAGCTATAGGCACGTGGTCACGTTCACAAAGTTGACTTGCACCGTTAGACCGGGGCTTTTGTAACCAGACCTAATTCGACCAGACGTGACTCTAGACCGACGGCAGTGAACTGGATTAAACGAGGGGGAGCAGACCACGAGAAAAGAGCGTAGGTCCTATAACGCTCCAAGTGTCAGGGACGAAAAGGTCCTGTGGACCGTCCTACGTCGTTCTCATTACACATTATCCTCTTACTCGTCACTCACCTGACCCTCGACGTCACCTAACGCAAGAGAATATCCTCAAGGCTTACCTGTAACAGAATGAACAAAAAAGAATATTACAATCCGAATGAGAGTCTATATTAGGATGTAATCTTATGAGTCAACATTGAATAGAATGGTATGTCAAGTACAAGACCCTGGGATTGAAGATGTGACGGTTATTTTGAGACTCAGGCTCTATTCCACGTTTTACATATTCAATACATCATCCAAGACTAATAACGAGAGTAAGTATCAGATCTCCGGTTCATGGATTCTGCTCTTATTACTTGCAGGGTTGTTTCTTTGATCCAAGATATTGTTATAAAGGTACCCGTTGTATCAGGGGAGGTCATAATGAGACGCCCCTGAACTTAGTATTCTGAGGAAATAGTTGATAGAAATAAGTGATACCAAAATATCTGAATAACTGGTTGGTGCGTCAACCAGTATTATTGTGAAAACAGTCCTGTTTCAGACTTTAAACTGATGACACGTATATTCACTGGTTGAATAAACACTATTTATTTGCACCTTAAACTTTGTCTCACGATTCGCCTATATCATTTCGGGAGAACCTTTATTTATTAGTAGCACGGCACCGTCCGGAGTTACATTGGTGTCAGAAGTGGGCACCGGCACCGTCCGGAGTTACAATATGAAACCCCTGATGCGCGGTTGCATCTATAAACAGGCCTTTGGTCACTCCATTTGGAATTGATCCTATCAACAGTTTAATCAGACGAATATCGTGAGTAACTAAAAATCTGGTGTAATTGGGCAGCTTGCAAATATCAATTCTTCACGTAGCATAAACGGATCATCATACAGAAATAGTCAACCAACTGTCCATTTTTGCTGATGTGACGTACAATATTATAAACGAAGAAAGGTTCAAGAACAAGGTACCCTTGATAACTTTCTGCAGAAAGTAAAGGACCAAGATCAAGACTGTAAGGCTTCATCACGAGGCTTAGATCGTCTGGACAATTAGAGAGAAAAAAGGGCCGCTGTTGTTCAGTGACGTTCAGTGCAACAGTGGTGTTAATAGATCATCGATTTCCGCCTTTGGGACATGAAACCGTGAAGTGGCACAATGGGTACGCTGCTATGCCTTTCAGTAGAAAGGATCGTGTGCCCCAGAGTTTACAGCAACTATCAGGAACCTTTGTTACCGCACGATATTGTACGACAAGGGTCGCAGGCAGGACCGTGTATACCACGCAGGGTGAATTCCCTGAGGATAACTGTGCATGACATCACTCTGCATCCTGCGTTCAACGTTCAAGTAAACCACAACATGTCCGGAACGTGTGGAACTATCGGATATAACCTACCATACGCAGAACACCCAGGACCATCATGAACGTTTATTAACCATGGAATGCTAGAATTCTGTACACAGTTTACACACACACATGTGTCGTGTACATAGATGATACTGGATACTACTGTACCGAATTCTACAACGTGATCGCGAACGGTTGATGTTCATGTTTTTGAGCGAACTCGTGTGGCTTTAGTAGCGAAATATACTGGGTCAGAATTTCTATGCAGGACAAATTTGATGGTTCCTACTTCTTCAGGGTTTTCAGTCCCTCTGACGAAAAGAATGGTCTTACCGTTTGAATATCGTGCCTCAGGTAGATCCCGAGTCGGTTTACAATGTAGATGAGTTTCTTTTGACGCGTAAACGAGGCATGTAGAGACTTTGTCAAATTCATGTGCACATGGAACATTCATACGCAGTGCAAACGTGGATGGGTAGTCGTTTCGTACCTGCACACGTTTTCGAATCCTCTACAGCACGCGAGCAATGGACGGACCTACAATATACAGACTTGTATTTGCCTGGGTGTACGAGTGTCGACTAAAATGTAACCGAGCTTTGCTTTGCTCTGCTTGCTTTGAACGTATACGTTGAAGCTTCTTTTCTGGCTCCAGTATTTCCACATGCGAAAGCGATGGCGACTCGAAATTCGCTTCGGTGTAGTTTTTTACGCAAACTAAAAATAACAGATGTCTCTGCAATTTGCGATAATTGTCACTTCCGGTGTCATATTATATTATTCCGGGGTATTATATTCGTCTACGCATCATATTACTAGATTTCCGGTTCTTCTTTGTTTTCTGTGTTGATAAAAATATTTTTCTTGATAGAAAATTTTTCTGCTGAATAGGAATGAGCGTATCGTATTTCGTTTGAAATTCTGCGTAGGATGTCATGTGTTAAATAATACACGAGTACATTAATTTGATCAAGCAAACACGGAACGAATATAATTTGCTTCGGAATAACGGAACAAAGGTAGCAATTATGCTTTGTGAACAAGTCGTTTATAAAAGGATGAATAAATTGCAGAGTCTCCAAATGAAAGGCGAGCCCTAGAGGCTCCGTCGCCCGTACAAATTCAGCAATTAGTATGCATTCATTAGGCGTGAAGAATTTTCTCGGAAAATTTCGTGTATCGTATATATATCCTGAATTATAGGAAATCGATCGAAATATCGTTTCATTTCTATCATCATAAAAAATATATATATATATACGGTGCGGATTTGGCTCTAATGAAAGTGCCCGTTCTCTATTAGCGATATTCACCCACAGCGATAGAAAAAGAGGTTGAAAAGAAAGTAGAAGCAATCGGAGTTTGGCATCGATTGTAAGAGTTTGTGAAAAAAAAAAGTCCAAGATATCCCTGACTCGAATGCCTCAACTTTTTGTGATTTTATCCGTACAAATGCACTTGAAATCTCTTCGTATCACAAAGATTTCCCCTTCGAGGGGAAAAAGTAGAAACTAAAGCCAAAGTTTGTCGAATGAGTAAAACGCAACGAGAGAGAAAGATAAAAAAAAGAACCAAAAGATAAACACTGAAAGACTTTTTCCCCCTCTTTCTATGCATGAAACATCACAAATTTCTCTAACAGTACACTTGAATCAGTGGCACTCATGTTAGCATTTGATTACGTCATTTTTGCTTTTTTCAGAATGTTTTACCCTAGTTTTTCAGTTTCTTGCCAAGAAGTTGCTTACATTGATTGAAGAAAACTGTTAAACAGTCTCCGTCATGTATACGCGGAAATTAATCGACATTGAATAAAAATGGCGACTACATTTTGTGTGATTCCTCGAAGTCAAGGTTTAAACTGATCGAGATAATAATTAATTGTATAAGTCTAAGTATTAGAAAAGAAAAAAAAAACTAGGAACATCTTAATTGAGTTGATCGAGTAAGTAAAATGTGTCTTTTCGCACGATGGGAGATACGCGTGATGCATAATTCACGTGAAACCAGATCCTACGGGCAGATGAAATCGGATGGAAATAGCTAATTGAGTTTCCCAATCGGACAATACGAACGTTCGATAACATAATCATACAAATTGACACAGAAGAGACACTAGATGACTCAAAGGTCGAAGTTGCATTTCGAATTCGATGCAAGTACCACGTTCCATGCAGTTATCCCTGCGGCTAGATCCAAGCGATTGCAGCTATATATGTGTATATTATATACATAGACACCTTCGCGGTGAATGTGGTCAGAGTTGGACTTTGGACCTGGTAAAAACCGAAGGTGACGTAGTGGCGTCTGAAAACCACGTGACAGGCACGTACAAGTGAAGAGTGTGACACATGCTGCAGGCATAAGAAAAGAGACTGAAAGTCCAGTACTACACTAATCTTCTTCTCTTGTCATCGCGATTGATAGCGAAGCTGTGCGCCGCGATGGGTTAGGAGTGATATGGACCCGTTACACGGTTCATAATTATAGAAAAAGTCCATTTCTACAAGACATGTTGGTTACTTGAAAGAGTGAAGAATATCCCTGACTGTTCCTGACCAAATTATAATTTTTCCCTGTCTCAAATTCGGACGAATTTAGTGGCCATTCAATTTAATGCTCCGAATCAATGGTGAAAGAAAATGATTTTTCATTTTCATAATTTATACAAGTTTTGCCACTATTTCCACGCGAGGGAGATAAAAAAATCGCTGGAAATCTTTTATTCTGTCTTGTTTTGTATCGCCATAGAATGCCTTGACTTTTCCCTGGCCATTTTTTTAATTTCCTGATTTTTCCCTGACCAGTGGCCACCATTGAAGAATAGTATCTCGCAAAATGAATACGAGATTCGATAAAACCCTGGATCATCATTTTAGAGGTGATTTTGCAAGGCTTCGCGGCGGTGTTTGATAGCAGAATTAATTTTCACGGAAAATTGTTATTCCTAGTATCGAAATTTTGGTTCTTAGAAAACGAAAATGTAAAATTCTGTCAAAGTTATATACGGTTATTAGGACATCCGATTGTGACACAAAATCAGCAAAAGGGATCAGAAAGTTTGAAACTTTGAGTATATTCCACGTATAATATCGAATGATTCATCATCAAAGAATGTGAAGAGCGAGGAAAATTAAACCCTTCGTTATTTCTCATAACGAGATTCTTGCTTCGAACGTTATAGTAATCACTTTGATCTTTCAGTTACGATATTAGAACATTGGGTGTAAAACTAAGGAAGATACCAATGAGAATGAGAGCGAAATGCTCTCAAGTGGAAATAAGCAATGGCGGAAATAATTAGATTTGACTATACGAACTGAACCGGTGAAGAAAGGCTTTGGGATAATTATTATGCGAGAATGAGGAATTTCTGAAGAAGATAAATTGACAAAGAGAAGAGATAATTGTCTCGTCAAGAAGAGCCTGGGGGATCTTTCGGAACGAATATAAATATTTGATTACATATTAGCGGACTGGAGCATCAAGAAGCCGGCCGTAACACAGAATAGAATGAGAAATTCCGTATTTTAAAATCGACTTCTTTTTGTCCCATCTAAAATTTCATCGTTCGAGTGAATAAATTGAAAGTCTTTGTCACGAGGTTTTGTAGTTCGTAAAATTAAACAATAATTTTCTATAGTAAATTTAAACGCTATTTTATCGTTATCGTTAACCCAGCGAATACAATTTTACGGGGTCGTTTATATCCGCTCGATTTCTTTCATCGCAGGAAAATTTTTCCACCGATAAAATTACCAAGTCGAAGAATTTACCATAATTTCAACTCCAGGGGATCGAATCCGCCACAGTTGATTAATATTAATTCGAATTTCGTCACGGACTAGAACACCATTTTTTTTTTTTGTATCTCATCTATACGACGGTTAATTATCGTAGGATAATAACTCGCCCATGTTTCTGCGGCAAGAAATGATACAGATAATGTAAGTGGTACGGCTACAATGAAGAACAATGGTAGGTAGGCAGCTTTCGTACAGAATTGAACAACACCCTCCTCGCGTTACGACGTTATTAATTACAGATACGACACATTAATTCACGTATCTGTGTACCAGCGTTTGCGAATTCCTCCACGGTTTGCGGTGGGTATACGGAGAATTTCGCACTATTGTATGTATACATACTGTGTGCCATGCACGCAGATACAGTACAGATCCATGTATCCGTGTCCACCTGCTCCCGACGTGGTATGTGGAACTTGAATTATAGGCAGATCGTAATAACTATGTACCCGGGTGAACCGCGACATAGCCAGATGTATATTCGATGAGAATTGAACAGGGTAATTATTATCAGATCGATATGCATGAACCCGGATTTATTATGTGACCGACTCCGAAGCGATCTTTTCAATTCGAATTAACTTTTTATTTCTTTTTACGACACAGGCATTAAAAAGTCACTTTTTGACGCCTGTTTTCGTTCCGTCAAGTGGCACTTTATACCGCTAAGTTCAAAGTTGCGGTATAAAGTCTTTATTCCGCAACTTTGATGCGCAGTTCGAAGTGCGCGTGTCAAAGTTGCGGAATAAAGTCTTTATACCGCAGGTTATCCCCTCTCTACTACCTTTTACAGCAGCTCCTACACGCAGTTCGTGCGGAACTCAACTGGCGTCAAAGTGACTATTGATGCCTTTTCCGTAAAAAATATTGTATGGGGCGCGCGCAGAAAGTAACTGTTCATGCTAGTACTCGCCGTTGCTTTACAAGGCTCGCCTTCGGCTCGCCAGGTAAAACCAACGGCTTGTACGAAAAACATAACCTCGCCGAATAAACAGTTACTTTCTGCGCATGTCACATGAATATCCATTATTATAGCAGATGATGTATGTGGAATGAAAATAAAATCATTATTTAACGTGAGTAATAGATCGAGTTTGACCTAAATCACTAATGGACTGTGTTGTGGCATAATTTAGGAATACCATTTGTGTCATATTTTTCAGATGTAATAATCCTACTTGGATGGTTTTTTTTTTGTCATTTTGCGAGTATTTTGCGTCGTTGAATTGAAAGCTTGGGTGAAAATGTACAAAATCTGAAGATCGAAGACAAATCTGTTCACCGTATCATCGCAGATCTTTGAGTGTCAATTATTCAAGTTCTGAAATTTGAACCTCAGATTAGAAATCAGCGACTGATCAAAATTCAGAGATAAAGTGTAATAAGAATTTTTGAAAGATATTGGATCTGCTCCAACTGACGATGATCGTTACATAAATTTGAAGGAATATCAAGAAAATCTTATCGATCGAAAAACTTGGGCCTAATTTAGCTGGAAATTCAGCGATCATCAAATATATGATAATCTTAATACACAAATGAATAATTAATAGTACAGGAAATTCTTTTTTTTTGTAACACCTGCTTGTAAAGTATGATTTTCGAAGCCTGTGTAGCGTGCTTAAAGTGTATCACTTTTCCGAGCAGTTCAGAAAGTAAAGCACTAGTGTGAAAAGTTTCATTTGTAACACAATATATTATTTTACTACCCAATTTCACTTTCCGCACTGCTCGGAATTTAGGCACATCGAAAATCATAGTTTTCAGAACAAAAAAAAAAGATATACTGTTCACCGCGATTGTTCCTTAGCATTTGAACTCAATTTCCATGATTACGTGCCATATACATATACACATGTTAATTTTGCTGTAATAGAATAGAACAGCCGACGAAACACAACTTCAGCAATACCACGTGCATCGAACATTGTAACTCTCTCTGTTTGAATAGTGTTAGTGCGCAATATAGGGTCACTCGGACTTTGGACTCTGTGGCCGAATGGAAATTAACTATTCCACTAGCGAAAGTTTGACTCACAAAATTATTGTAGGTGTGGATTCAGACCGGTAATAAAAGATCCTCACATGTGATTCTGAAAAGGTGTGAGAAACATAAAAACTCCAAAGAAACACAATCAATAGCTTCCAAGTGGTAGAAAAAAAAATCTAAACAGAAATACTCATGTAAAACAGTGAATCAAATCAGTATCATTTGCCGTAAATGGAGATACGAAAAATACACACATATCTGGTAGACTTGTTCTGCCTGAATATTATTCATAGCCAACTTCTTTCCGCACGGTGTGCAGTGACGTGGATCTCATTCGAGTGGATTTACTCCGATGTGTGTTGGAGGTTGGCATGGCAAAAGAAAACTCTGAAATATGTATCTTCCCTCTGTAGCTAAAACGAATACCCCTCAAACTTATCTCTTGTTTTTTTTTCTTCCTTTTTGCACCCTTAAGTAACGCCTGGAGAACGAAAAATTCTCTACCACCATTTTTTGTCTTCGCTTGTTTCTCATTCTTCATACATACATTTACTGCATGGGCGTCGAGGGAGTCTTGCGACGAGAAGGTGATAGAATTTTCAATTTCTGAGAGAGACATGGAACCGGAACAATTTATCTAGTGATTTTTAGCGAGCATCAACTTTTCTTTAGAAAATATCGGAAAATTTGTAACAAAAAATGTCGGCTATTATTTGAAAAGCTAAAGAAGAAGGAAAAACTGATTGTGTTGTAAATTTTGAATGAAAGAATTTGCAAAAAAATTTAGAACTTTGTCTGTTTTCTTATCTGCGGTACAAAAAGAATTTCATCCAAGTCTAAAAAATTCTCCGGAGGGAGTGTATTATGTGAAACAAAATCGAACCCGAGGTGTCTAGAAAAAGTATCGTTACGACGTGTCTGGAAAGTTTGATGAAACCCTTACGAGTTCAAAACTACATGTTGTCAGTTTGCGATCCTCAAACCAGACAGAAAGATGTGGGATCGCGAGTCAGGGGAGAATCGACTCGTGTTGTCTGATGAACCTTCGCTTGATTGAACGTTTAACCAAAGTTACACATTTCACGTTGTGGTAAATTAACAGAAACTACTTGGCTAATTTTGTAAACACACGTTTACCCTACTCCACTCGACTAAATTCAATTCTCATATATAACCAACCAACCGTCTACGTGGATAGTAGTTCAAACACATGCCACTGCTTTCCCTTATGTGAGCCTTGGTTGCTTGCCTAAGTACTCGAACAACCCTTCAGCGCTCTTTCACCCCGTATCAGATTCATTCTACCTCCAGTTAAATTTGCTTCTCAGAAAAATGATGGCTCTGTCATCGAAGAAGAATTTGATATCAAATTTTCAACGAATATACACAGGAGAAATGTTTTTGTGAATGATAAAATGTAGAATTGATTCCGAAAGAAAAAAAAATATATAAAGTCTGAGGGATCTTCTGCGGGATAAAGAATTTTATCCTCTTGTACACACAGCTAGGGAGTCGAATGAGACCAGAAAGTAGTAGCAAGAAAGCAAGGCGTTCAATTCTAGATTGCGAATGGCGAAGAAAGAAAGAAAAAAAAATTGCTTGACAAAAACTGGCGAGCAGGGATATCGACACGTTCTTTCATTCCCACCTTGTCTTGCACACCGTTTTACTACTGAAAAAGAATTGTATTTTTATCTCTACTTCTTTTTCATTCCCGTTTCTTCTTGTCTTTCCTTCACCGCCTTTTCTTCTATTTCTTCACTGATTAGATCCGTAACGCGTTGCTTAGCTCGGGGTGATTGCTGGCGGTTTCGTGAAAAAGTACAAATCCCGTGTGTCTAGTTTGCGAGGCAAAAAAGAAGGAGACATTTTACACCTGTGTCGAAAATTTTCAAGACAAGAAATAATGAAATCGTTCCCGAGTAGGTAATAATAAAGGGGATGAATCACTAGGAAATTGTGTCAGGGAATCATGATCACGAAATCTAAAAATCTAAGACTTCGAAAACGACACATTTTTCCTGACAATTTTTTATATCCTACTTTTCGCTGATTTTCTCATGACTTCTCCGGCCATTTTTTTTTCAACTTTACTTATTCTTGGCTGTCCTAACCACTAATTAAATTTCCTGATTTTCCTGACCATTCTTTGAATCCTTTGATTTTTCCCTGACTTCTGTGACCACTATTTGGATTTTTCATACTTTCCTTGACTTTTCCTTGAGTTTCCTGACCATAATTTGAATCGTCTGACTTTTCCCTGACTTGAAGCGTCATTATACTGAGTTATTCAGACATGTGAGACGCATATTACGAAAAAAAAGTACCTACAACTTTGGTATAATTAGTACGACGATTTTTAGCACATGTTACACGATATGAAACAAACAATACGAATTTATTCAGAAACAGTCATACACAGAGAATATGACATCCGTATGTAAATTTCGTTTAATTAAAGCGAAAGGACTTTTTTTTTACTCCTGGTGAATTCCGTGCTGTCATAACATGGCCACAGCAACACAGCGACGTTAGTTTCACTTTGATGTCATTTTTTCTTCTTCGTTTTTTTTTTTTTTTTACAAGTTAGTTAAAAAGTCTGACACACTTTCAGGTCGTCCAGATTCTGCAGTAGCCAGTGTGTATACCACAAGAGTTTGTCAAAACCACAACGTTTCGGGGAGACAAAAAATTTTGCGATAAATATTCCACCTTGAATTTTTTTTTTTGAAATCTCGTCTAAATCGTTATGTTTATATAATTTGTCCATCTTTATTAAACCGGCTGTAATAAATATTGAAATGATTAGGTACTCGATATAAATCGAAGAAACGAACTCTGTCGTCTATCGTTACCCAGCCTGTGATTGAATAAGATGGGGGAATAAATAATATATCACTTTGCGAATGAATAATTCAAAAGAGAAATATTATCATTCGTGAGAATATCTACGAAGCTTTGAAGCTTGTTTGATATCTCTCGAGCCTGTAGCCAATTTCATCCAATTTTCCCATTTCTCAAGGTGTAGCGTTATATTATATCAGACTCGATCTTCTGGAGGTACTCGTAAATCCAATTTTTTATACTAGGTACATACATATTTCCAATCTTTTCTGTAACGAAATTCAGTACCAAAAATTGTGATATTGTTGAAAAAAAAAATTCCTGATTCAATTTTTCATTCATAAAAATTACTAGAACTCAAGTTTAGATGACAAATAAGTATTGACAAAGGATTGAGCTTCCGGAAAATTTTCATATCGCGAAATATTCTACCGAGAATAGATAAATCCTAATTTGTATCGTGATCAAAAATCGCGAGAATGGATTAATTCAAGCAGCAAGGATTTCGCCTCGATGAACAATCGAGTCGGAACACATGTTTCATTTGTCAAAGTGATTGTCGTACAGTAATATTTCCCTCACGAATGTAGAAATGCCTCTAAAAGCTTTTAGCTCGAAACACTACAGCAAAGATGGCAATAAAAAAGTAACGGATGAAATATAATAAAGAAAAAAGAAGAAAAAAAAGGAAAGAAAAACTCCATTAACGTTCGGCAGGAAAAATGTACATTTCTTTATATGAAACATCGTTTGTTATATCAACCTGACAAGCGTCTGTGTAATTTGTGGAGGACACACTCTGCATGGATAGATACCACGCGACACGCAATGTGGCGTGTCTGATACCGAGTCTAACCTGTCTAGCCGTCCCTGGAGATAAGCTCTAAAAAAAAAGTACAAAAGTATCATCCGTGGTGGAACGTTTTTAGGTCTTCCATGCGAAATGTGCAGTTTTTACAACAGAGAATGAAACCGTCCATTATCCATCATTCGTAGAACTAAAATCCACGGTGCGATGGGCGTTCATTTTTTATACCACGAAAACGAGAAGTATATATGAAATTGGACTCTGTCAATCAAATATCAGCTGTGACATTTTATTTGATGTGATGATAAACCGCAAAAGCTCAACTTTGTCAAATGTAGGTACCCGTACGTTTGTAGAAGACAAAAACCAGACACGATTTTGGGGCGGGATCAAAATTCCGAACGACTTTGTGCGGAAAGGCCATAATTCCGAATGACCATAATTCCGAATTGAAAATTAACCGAAAAGCATAATTCCGAATTTAAAAGTACCCGAAAGGCCATAATTCCGAGTTTAAAAGTACCGAAATGATGTTTTGCACGTTTTTTTTTCGTGCAAAACTCTTATTTCGGTACTTTTTATTCGGAATCATGCCATTCGGTACTTTAAAATTCGGAATTATGGCCTTTTGGTTACTTTTCAATTCGGAAT
>JAFFZH010015878.1:0-36715 GCA_018420115.1 Euura saliciscinereae | reverse complement strand
AAATTCGGAATTATGGCCTTTCGGTTACTTTTCAATTCGGAATTATGGCCTTTCGGCGCAAAATCGTTCGGGATTTTGAACCCACCTCAAATTTTTTAATATAAACAATTCTGATAATGACTCAAACTATAAAATTTACAAAATCGTAATTTCTTATTTTGCCAATTTTACCTGAAAAATGTTTCATTCGCATCTCATTAAGCTTTCATTTTACTAGTTTTCAGACTACCACCAACAAATTTGGACATAAAAAGGAAATGAGAGTTTCCATCCCTTATTAATTTTGAGGGTATTCAATAAAAAAAAAAAAAATGTGCAGAGCTTTTGGAGCTGTTGACGAATTGAATCCAGGAAAAGAGAGAGAGAGAACAAGTCGGTTGGATTTCAGGGATTCGGTCGGTCGTTGTATGTAATAGGTAGAGATGTAAGAGAACGGGAGATTCGAAATTAATTAATTATAAATTGAAACCTACACGAGCTAATTGAAATACAGTGCTGAATTACCTGTGCTGTATGAATACCGGTTACCAACGAATACCTTAAACATTGAAGGACGTCCCTTCGATACGTACCATTTGCCAATGTGATGTGACTACGACTATCACCGTACTTACAATTTAATCACCGAGTCTCGTCGTCTACCTCTAACCCCTCTGAATCCTAGAATCTAGGATTCTATAGAGTATAGATCATAAAATGTCGACGACAGAATTTAATTGGATCGCCTAATTATTTCCAACATCCCTCATGTGGGTCACAAAAAATTCCATAGATCAGTGATATACTCGGTGGAGACTGGAGAAAATTGGAGCATATTTACAGCAAAAAAACGACAGAAGCGAGAACGTGAATAATTTTATATTTTATAAAAACGATTCTATAAACGAGGAAAGCGAGGCAAATGATTCAAAATTCTGAATGATCAAAACGATATTGATGATAAGACAAAAAAAGGGTTTGTACACAACATTTTTCATGATCAAATAAAAATGTTACCGTAACAATATGAACCCAAAAGTGCTCAAAGTTTTATGTATTACAAAAAAAAAATAACCAAAAATGTATCAAAAACTGTTGGCTAGTCAAGGTATTCAAAATTTGTGAAAACTTTGTAAACAATATTTTATTGAAACGAGGAGTTTCGTTGCATGTAAATGGAAAAAGTGACACTTTTGCTTTAATTTTGAGAATGCCTCAATTGGAAAATACAAAATAGTACATTTGTACTTACTGACAAACCCCAAAAATCAATCTGATCACTGCTATGGTATGATTTTTTATTAATCGGTCAATAATAAGTTGCGACTGAATAAAAATGAAAATTGTGATCCACGGATCCACGTTAAGGTGTAATAAAGCCTCTTTTGTTATATGGAGGATTAAGGGCTGGGTATATATCGTATGTATGAAAAAAAGCTAATGGCATTACAGACCAGGTGCAAAGGAAAAGTTATTGCTTGTTAGGGTTGAAGGAAGTGTTGGGTACGGTTGTGGTGTGAAAGACGGGTGAAGGAGGAGCAGGTTTTGTGCCCAGGGGAATCCATTTTCAGTGACGTATTTCATCGATTTTCCAAACTCACTACATCGGTATGTACCATTCCTCGACTTCTCTAAGCCCGGATCTTCCATGGACCCAAGACTTCGAACTTTCAAGTCGAACTGATAATCGGTTTCACCCTCTGATCACGTGAACCGAGACTCTAATAATATTGTGATCACGATAATCGTACAAAAACGATCTAAACGAAATATCGTTGAAAATTTTACAACGAGAGATAAAAAATTGGCTCCCTTAATCTCGCAAAACTCTCTTGTCTCGAAACAGCGCAGCTGTGACAACTTAATTAAAACAAAAATTGCTTGAGAGATTTGTGAAAAAAATTTACGACACCAGGTCGAATTAAAGGACTGCTTTTCCTGCGGTGTCTTTCTGCCAGTGGTGAGTAATTGTTTATATTGTCAGGGTAAGTATAATTGATTGCTATCAAAGAAATTTGTGGTATGACAAAATTTTTTTCATTCCATTCAGGTGGTTTGATGGTAACTACCGAATCCATAAACGACCGCAACACATGTTCGAATTCTGGATTGGGGTTTCTGCCCTATCGCGTATCAATCCAAAGGGAATTCGCCGAACAGTCGTTCCAAATTCCAATGTGACAATTCACGTACTAATTGTAATCAAGCGTTTACAGATATCGGAGTAATTGGTTTCATCGTTGCTGCAGGTTGCGAATATTCGAGTAACGCACGCGGATTGAAAACAGAACTTTAATAACTCCGGTTCCATATTCGCCAATTAATGATTGGCCCGACTGCAGAATGGCTCATCGGGATTCATTTCATGCCTCTTTTTATTTTATCTTTTTCCTTTTTTTTCATTGTAATATATTTCTCGTTTTAATTACCATTCAGATAGGAAAACAAAAGGTGACCATGACACGTGGATGCATTGGGTGAATACACAGTTTGATGATTACAAAGTAGGCAGGTGCAGGCATGAATGTTAATTAATGCGAGTTTGAGACTATAGCTTATCGACTATTTCCTGCAGCTTATAGCTGGTCGCAAGAAAAACTCGTTCATGACATAACTGAGATACGAAGTGAACGGAAATGGGAATAAATTCTTCATTTTCCGATAGCCAAATTCGAAATTTTATCAAACGATCAAATCGTCGAATAGTAAAGGATTTGATCGACTTATTACTGATACCATCGATAAACCGGTGTCAGAATTGTTATCTTAATTTATCGTTAGAAACCACGATATTACAAATACTATATCGATTCTTATCTTTTCTACTCAATTTACAAGTGATCAGAACAAGTTTGTCGCAGATAATATTCATCATTTTGAATTAAATTGAGACTGACAGATAAAAAAAAGGCGATAATTAAAGACAATGTGGAGAAAAAATATTGAGGGTAAAAAATTTATGTGATTGTTAATTGATTAGACCGGATAAGATTTAGCGATAAATCGATAATTTGACAATCTGACAGAGAGAATCAGGAACTGATATCGTTAAATTTGCGTTTATAATCAATATGATCGAAGTGATAATGAATATGTTGAAATATTTTTGAAGCAATACTTGAAAGATTAGATTCTGTTAATTTTTTTTCCCCTTCCATTTACTCGAAATAAGCCAATGACGCTGTGATGGTTCATATGCTAACTGATATACTACATATACATCGAATAAATTATCCATCAACTTTTTATTACAAAGTGAATTTTTATCTCGATTTTCAAAGAACTTTGAGCGAACTATATAGATAAATGAAGCAAACATTTATTTTGTAAAAGTAATTTTTCAATCAGTTGAAACGTTCAGAAGAGGAAAAAAGTTCTCGTAATTTGTGTCATTGGCTTTCCCTGATGAAAGAAATAGAGCGAGATTTTTCAATTAAATTAACGAACGTTGATATTGATAAGAAAAAAAAACCGAGAAAATAACGCGTTTGTCAAATTTTTTTATCGATAGTTTCAGCTTTCGGGTTTGTTAATTGTAAGCAATTATATATTTCATACAGTTAAAAAAATGATACATAACCGCGTTCATTATAACCTTTAAAATGTAATAGGATTAAAAAAAAGCTTCAGAATCATAAAAATAAATGAAAATGAAAATGTTGAAACATGTATTTTTTTCAAAACTTTCCACGAATCTGGGAAGAAAAATTAATTTTTTATGCATCTAAAAAGATAATAATGATCGTTTATTACGCAATTTCATCGATTCCGACCAATTAAGGAAAATCAACGAGAAGTTCTATTAATTAAATGGAAGAATCATGTAAAGGGTGAAAATATCTCCTACACAAATGTGCAATTTATACATGTATATATACAGAATCCATATAAGGTAGATACAGCCCTACAGAGACTAGTAGATAAATGCCTTCAATTTATTTATATATAACGATGCACCTGCTGTCCACACACGTCGGGTTTGGAAATTGCTTTTTATTTCCTATAACCAATCCTGCCGTAAATCTAACCCCGCCATACTTGGAAATAATAGAATTTTCCGACTGCATGGCAGTCCTCGATTCTGCCGTTGTACCGTCCGTTTACCACAAAACAATTTTATCTCTCGAAACTCTACATCTTCCAAACACAAACAATCATTCCAAACGTCCATTCCAACGTCCAATGTTCATTTTTTTCGTGCGGTCTTGCGGTCGGATAAAAACTCCAGAAGTTCATGTGACGTATCATGATTGCTTCAGGGATTCATCATTCGGATAATTGACGTTTCATATGATTGACGTCCTACCATAATATATGTACATTCAACATGAAAAAGAGACTGACACGTGAAATGCAGGAATAGCCGTCCTCAATCCGCGACTGATTAAATTGATTTCCTGACACTATGAGGATTAATATAAGCTATACGAGGCTGTATATTCGCTTCTAAATCACGAAAAAGGATATTAAATCTGCAGTGAAGAGATTTATTGCACAGATTCATATAAATTTTCGATCTATAATTCAATTAATGACGCCTTTATTCAACAATTATGCGTTTTTAACGAGGGGCTATTCACTCCTGAAATCAGCAGTACACCCTGGTTATAATTCATTGACAGTTGAAATCAGACAGAGATGACTGGAAATCAGCTCGAATTTTTCCAAATCACTTTTAAATGATCACAATTCAGTCAAAATCATCCAGATTTGGACATGAAATCAGTTTTAGTGAAAACTACCTCGGTTTTTACTTTACATCAAAGAGATCACCGACTGGTTGAACTTTTTTTCTTGATAATAGTAGTACTTTTCATTCACTACACGTGACATTGTATAATAAAGTGGGATCCTTTCTTTCTAATTGTCTTCATGCACTTGAACGAGTTCGACTCCTCGAACTCGCGAATGGTCGTAGAGTCACTCGATTCAGCAATCAAGATACTTTGTGCGACAAATTAAATTGCTCTTGCTGTTAAAGTTTGTTATTTGAAGAAAAAGAAAAAGAAGAACTAGGAGAAGAAGTAGAAGTAGAAGAGCACTTGTCTCAGCAATTGTTTCTGGTCACACACGCAAGCCTGGTTTAAATCCGCCTACGCACGTGAGACAAGAGGAAGTTTAGAGGGAAAGTTTGATAAGATAAGAAGAACAAAGTTTTTAGTGTGAACGATAATCTAAAGTTGGATTTTTGGTGACTGAACAAAAAAAAAAAATGTGTCTAGTGATAAAAACGTACCAAAATTCTACTTTCACTATATATACCTTCAAACAGAAATCGGATCATCTCTCAGATTAGGGATAAGAAAAGAACGAGAACGAGAGTTTCCAAAGAAGAATTTAGACAGGTATAAAATTCCCAGTTTCCACTCCCCTTGCCTCAGGAATTCCGACCAAAGGTGTGTGTATAAAGTTACTTGTTAAAAAGTTTCACTAAATTTACGATTGTCGCCACAGAAACTGACTGAAGTATCTCTATCTATTCTTCGTTCTTCTCTTTCTTACTATATGGACTAATGTAAAAACAAATGAAACAAAGAAGAGAAAAAAATTTACGAATCAGCGTAGGAAATGCTTTTCAGTACAAGTTTGTTTCCATTTGAAAAAACTGACAGTAATCTTTGAATATGACTCTTCTATGCAGCACGAACTCTGCTTTCGCAAAATTTTTTCTAAACTCAAGTCTCGATATATGACCTACATGACAAAAAACGAATATAGTCACTCCAAAGAATTTAGAGGGTGGGAAAAACTCCGAAGAACAGAACCGTTGCATCATGTTCGATACCATTTTTTTTTTTTTATTGTTAAAACACTGAATCGAGGTGACAAATGACTCAATATATCGGTAGAATGCATCATTTCGTCAATTCAGAGTTCTGTAACATTCGAAATTGTCTCTTTTTCGCGCCACGCTATAACGTCACTGTTCGGTACAACGCGCGCGCCATCTAGCGACGTCTGTGAGAACAAACAAATAAACTTTACACGCCTATTTATTTTCTATTTCCCACTTTCTATCGTAGGTTACTTTATTGACCTTACAACCAATCAGAAAACGTTTCTGCCCAGATGAAATCACGTTTCATCCAATTTAAATTGATATTATTCTTAAAAAAAAAATTGAAGATATCAAATGTCGTTTCGAGACTGCAGAGACAGTAAAAAGTGTAGCAACACTTTTTTTGATAGCAATGAATCGATGTGATGTCGAAGCATGATGACTTGCGCTTTTTAGTTATAACTCATAACGTTGTAGGTATACATATATACAGTACATGACGATAATCAATTAGGTAAATGAAACCACTTTGATTCGGGTCAATTGAAACCGTCTCGGAAATAAAATATGTGCAACATCAAACGGAATTGGGATAACGCCGTGGTAAAGATCTTCGTGTTATGAACTAACCACCACATTGCATTGCGTCACTGGAAGGACGTTCTGGACCGGAAAAATTTCACTTCAAGGACATTCAATGACACTGACTCATCACTATAGGGATGTGCCGGATATCCGGTAACTATCCGGTATCTTACTATCCGGCTGGATAACGAGACAGCAATAAAAATCTTCAATATACTGTTCAGAAGATGATTATACACTCATGAATTCTTCTGTTTTTTGACCTCATTCACATTCATAGAAACCGAATAACCGTTTTTTTTACGATAATTATACTATGAGTGAAGGTGATAGAAATGGAATAAAATTAGAGTGACAAGAATGAAATAAGCAGGGAATGAAAATCCCCAGTTTCACACTTAAGGTGAAATAAAAGTCACGCGTGACCTCGATATCATTTACACTTGGAATTTTCAAACGCCATTTTCTCAGCCAAAACACATTCGATTGATGTGAAATTGATATCAGTGACGTAGAAAAACTCAATGAAGGGCCTGCCCAATCGTGGATTTTCGAAAATCGAAAGACATAATCAGAATGTTGAAAAAAGGAAGTCCATGTTACCTACTCTAAAAATGAAGAAATATGTTATCGAAGTTCAACGTCTTATAACCGTTAAGGATTTATTGGCCGTACAATCTCAATCAAAAATGATTCTCGACGGCAAATTGAGTACTTTATGATAAGATTAGAATCGGAAAAAAAAATCAACCGTGATAAAGATGATAAGAGTATTCATTTTGAATAATAATAATGCCCGAAAGTTATCAATAAATTGTTTAAACAAAACATTGATTAACAAATTCTCTGGTAACGTTATTTTTTTTCATCTAAAATAAATGCCCTAATTTTTCGGGATACACATGCTTTTTTTTAAGAATTTTGTCATTATTTTGAAATTTCCGTTTTCGAAAATTTGTAAAGGCTGTATTTACGAAACTATTTGTTCCACGCTCCGGAAACTTCGGAATTGTAATCTAAATCGTTTTCACAAAAACATATCCAAAATTCAGATTTTTTTCTCCATTTTTTAAAATTTGGAAATTTTCAAAAACGGAAATTTCAAAATAGTGACAAAATTCTTAAAAAATTCATGTGTATTCAGAAAAATTAGGGCATTCATTTGAAATGAAAAAAAAAAAATAACGTTACCAGAAAATTTGTTAAACAATGTTTTGTTTAAACAATTTATTGATAACTTTTGGGCATTATTATTATTCAAAGTTAATACTTTGATCGTCTTGATTGTCGTTGATTTAGTACCTAATATCGTCGACGAGAAAATCACTTTTGGTTGAGATTGTACGGCCAATACATCCTTAAATTCAACATGTTACATTCTAATCTCGTTATTTGTGACAAGGGAAGCGGTAACATGGACAAACGAGTCCGAAGGGACTGAGAGGAACCAAGTTTTGGACGACTGTCGTAGATACTGGCTGAACTTAGTCATCTAGATTCGTGTAGCCCGTAGGATGTTGACAGACGTCAATTGCTCAGGGTAAATATTGTCGTAAATATGATATGTTAAGGAATTTCCCTTAGAGCTCGGTTGTATCCGTGTTTACTTTACAGCTGTGCACTGTTTAAGTTCTTGATTGAGCTACGTCGACGTCGTCGTCCTCTAACGTAATTGAGTAAACATAACCGTGCTCACTGGTACAATAAGAAAGTCTGAAACTGTATCTACAAATGTTTTGGTAGACTCTATCGTTCGCTGTCTTGTACATTCACATATTTGAATTTATCGGACGAGGCGAACCAAATTCTTCATCTATAGTATACCATAATACAAGTTTCGAGTAAAGATTCCTTCAGCCCCTCGGTGGTCTAATTGGACAAGGCGTCGCAGTACAAATGCGAAGGTCCCGGTTCAAACCCGGGCCGGGGGAATTTTTACTCGAAGAATTAATAATAAAAAATTGATTTTTCATAGGTTTTTTTCGGTCCCACCAAGGTTTGCACGCTCGAATAGAGGAAGAATCTCTCCTTGGTGGGGACCAATAATTAATTAATTTGGTTCGCCTCGTCCGATAAATTCAAATATGTGTATCTACAAATATTATAAACAAAAAAAAAAACAAAAAAACAATCCGAAATGGTAATAAAAACGATTTAAAATATCAATAACTGCTATTCAACAACATTAAAGAAAAAACCATCGATGTATACATACAATGTTCACGTGTGTATCTAAAACATACGTTTTGTTTTGTTATTCTTAACTCGTGTCTTACTGGCACGTGAACATCGCATCAAAACGACTCATTAATAAAAAACGAGTCTACGTATCGTCTCGCAGACAGGATCGTAAGTTTAAAATCGATTTAACGCGAAATAAAAATCTATGAATAGAATTTTACGTCAACCGGTTTTATCGGGAGCCTTCAGAATACAGGCGGTATAATTCGATGACGAAAATCCGTTCGATGAAAGAAGTATAATAAAATAAACCATCACAACATAACTGACGATACTGCAATGATGCGAATAAAATCAAGAACAAGAAGATTGGAGAAACTTTTGTGTCAATTTTTTGTTTCTACTGACTTAGACATTTTTTTTGAATGAGAGAATGAGAAAAATGTTAATCGTATCCGGAATCAGCGCGAAGATGTGAATTGATTTTGTGAAACGAAACGTTTTCGTAATAAAAAAAAGTTCAAAATGCTTTTTTTCAACATTATATGTAAGGTTTTTTGTTCTCCTTAAAAAATTGATCTTTGGATCGTTTGATTCTTTTCATTGACTTCTGAATGACTTTTTTTCATGTGCACTGTACGTGTGAATCGTTGGTCGGAGAATATTCAGTTTTACCGAACAGGCAACAGAGTCTATTTCCAAACTGAATCCTAAAAAGGTTCGAAACTTGTCTTCGGATTTGGGTAGACCGTGATAAATCCGGTTTTCAAAGCCGTACCCAGTCGCTATAGGTATAAGTATATGTATATGCGGAGATGGGAGCATCGAGTAGATTGAGGCAGCGAGCCAAAAAATTCTATCTTTAAACAGTAATGTATATAGAATATAGAATATGGAACCAGTGACCGATGCAGTGCAACAGCAATAAAATTCTTATCCCTTGCGTCAGACACAGACTTTTTTTCTCTCTTCTGATTTGTAGCTTCATTTCAGGGGACCCACTAAATTTTTTAAACTAATCTCAAAGGCGAAAAAGAATGTGGATATTATCAATTATTACTTGAGCGGATGATGAAACTCAACAATCCATGAATCAATGCTGATAAAAAAAAAAAAGCAATAACGAAACCTTGGATAAATCTTCACTTTCTTAGCCAACCTCGCGTGTTCATCGGGTCTTTGAACCCAGCATCATCACTGATTTAAAAAAAGATTCTAGTGAGTATTCTGAAAGTATTCTCTAATCTTTGGTTTCGAAAGATCGTAAAATATTATTCATGTCAAGGGTTTGGAATTTAAAAAAAATACCAAACTTGGTTTGTATATTGAAGAAAAAACAGAACAAGCCTTTAAATTTCACGTTTTTTTATGCTTCGAAAATATTGTTTCGGAAATTGAACAACAAAAAATCCGTGATGAGCGAACTAAAAGACCTACGGATATAATTTTGCACCAAATCAGAAAATATCTTCAGATCAATCATATTAGACTCGCTAATTTGAATTTTGCGAATCTGACTAATTCAAATTCGTGATCAGTGACCAAATTTTTATCCGAATTCGTTAAACCGTCCTCAAAATATCATAATTTTAATTATTCAAATAATTCGAAAAGTACTGAATCGATGAAAGCCAAAATATAATCAGTTTTATCGAGTTAAAAAAAAAATAATAATAATCGTTAAGACTTCGAGATTGAAACTTTGATTTTTCTTTTTCGAAAAAGAATCGAAAGAAGAAATAAAACCGGAAGCCAGATAGCAGACAGCGAAAGAAGAATGAACGGTAGTAAAGATAAACGAGTCAAAATTAGTATTCGTTCCGTTTTCTCGTGAAGAGTACACCGGTGCTGTAAACTTAACAAAGTAGATACCAGTCATCGCGAGAGATGAGAAAGAGAGAAATTGTTCAGGGAATAAAACTCGGAGAAAGATTCCGAGATGCAAACTCGAGTGAAAAATCGAAAATATGAAAAACATAATAAAGTATATAAAAATAATGAAATGAATGTCAAAAACTTTTTCCTATATCTGTCCATGAAACTGACATAATTCTTATTCACCGAGTTTAAAGAGAGTAGGAGAGAAATAAAGTTAAGAAAACAAAAGTAGACTCGGGAAACCGAAAGTCTAGCGATGCTCGATAAATCTTGTAAAAAGTTTTCCAAACCGTAGTAGAGTCACGCGTGAGACAACTTGAGAGCGCAAATATTTACAAACAATAGATATTTATGTGGCATGCGCCGAAAGTAACTGTTTATTCGGCAAGGTTATGTTTTTCGTACGAGCCGTTGGTTTCACCTGGCGAGCCGAAGGCGAGCCTTGTAAAGCAACGGCGAGTACTAAAAACATAACCTTGCTGAACAGTTACTTTCTGCGCGCGCCCCATACAATAATTTTTACGGAAAAGGCATTAATAGTCACTTTGACGCCAGTTGAGTTCCGCGCGAACTGCGTATAGGAGCTGCTGTGAAAGGTAGTAGAGAGGGGGTAACCTGCGGTATAAAGACTTTATTCCGCAACTTTGACATGCGTACTTCGAACTGCGCATCAAAGTTGCGGAATAAAGACTTTATACCGCAACTTTGAACTTAGCGGTATAAAGTGCCACTTGCCGGAACGAAAACAGACGTCAAAAAGTGACTTTTTAATGCCTGTGCCGAAAAAAAAAAATTTCTCATTCACTTTTCATAAAAACTTTTCGTTGATATGAGGATAATCACCGACGAAATTACGTCACTGCCGCGGTTATAAAATATCAAGTGACCTTTGATACCGCGCGTGTCTCACGCGTTCACGTATATTAGAACGTTCTTCGTCACACACATCAACACAATGACTTCATTTATAAATAATTGTCTAATTTAAATAACGTTTTTATTATTATTATTTCCCCAATTAACATACTGTTATTCTCTCCTTTTTTTAGCCGCGATTGTTGTAACACCACAACGGAATTATTCTTCGGTTTGCACATATACATCGTTTCTTCTCCTCAGAAAGAACGCGTTCATTCTTTTAGTGGAAAAACTGGAATCTCGAATCTCTAGGAATATGGAAATCGGAATTTTTACCCTCATTTCGGGAGCAGGGGCTGATAGGAAAATAGCCAGTGCTAGCAAACTCCAGACTCTGGAGCACCGTCGGAGCTCTGGATCAGTCGTTTTCATCCGAAGTGGAAGCTGGAGAACGTTATCGTATTCCTGAATCTCTGCAGTCTATGTATATAACCCTGCGATTCCTTTCTTCTATTATACTTGTTTCTACCTTTTTTCACCCTCATCTTACATTCCTCGTCTTCGGTACAGAAAGAGAATATACTGTTTCATGTTATATGTACCCTACTGATGCACTGATGCAATTTCTACTTCCATTTACTCGATTTAAACTCACGTATGTAGGCGGAAATTTGGACAATCGACATTTTTAACTTCCCGGTTCTCTGTTTTCAGATAAAAAAAGGAAGTTATTTTAATCATCCCGAAAATGAAAAGGCAAGTTTTCACTATTCGAGTCCATGCAGATTGGTTTTTTTGGGACACTAATCACGAATCTGAAGTCAGATAATTGCGAAATTCAAAATGGCGGATTAAATTTCTTGGAAAAAACACTGAAAAAATTTGGTACTCGAAGGTTTTCTGAACCGCGGATCAAGAATATGGGCAGTCTAAGCCAGCAAAAAAATTGCGAATTTATAAGTTTAAACTAAAGTGGGGAAAAAATGCGGAAAAAAGAAGAAGAGATTTGTGGACGAAAAGAAAAAAACGACGAACAAACTAACAATACAAATGCATGTCGATTTATAATTACATCGTGCTTCAATGATTGAGGGAAGTAGTGCAAAAAAGAGTTTTAGTGAAATTTTGCAAAAAAAAGTGTAAAATGTTCATTTCAACCAGTGGGAAGTTCAGATGAGATCTTTACATTAATTCAATACATACATATAGACCTTTTTTTCAGACCGATTTCTTTCAATTAATAAATCAATTTCAATCATCAGAAACGCAATAATTAATCGATATCAATTTATATGGTTAGTTTGTTTGCGGTTTTTTGTTAACGTTTATGAAATTGAATTTTGAATAATTCAATCTTCATGATTATTTGTGTGGGTTCGAAATTTACGTCTAAAATCGTCGATACGGATGAAACTGTAATAAATTTCAAATAAATATTGAATCAATCAAATTCTTATATATTTTCCTATTCGTTTCACGTCTCAAATAAGTATGAAAAAAAAAAAAAAACGAAAATCACATATCGCTGCGATTTTCGTTCCAAATTTGAGTCACGTAAGATATTTTTTTCGACAAGGTCCATCTATCTATATCGTAGTACCTACTACTCGAGTTCGTGTAAAACGTGTCACGAGAGATATTTCCGAGGAAAGCCGTAGAAACGAGGCGTTGACGACGGTGAGGTAAAAAAAAAAAAAAAAAATAAAGAAAGAAAGAGGAGGAAAAAAATTCATTCCACTACCAGCGTGGGCGTGAACGGACCCTAAGCGAAATAATACATTATGGATATGACAATGCGGGGGCGAGTGTGTAGCCGGACCTCTACGCCCCGGCATCCTTGGATAGTGTGGATAGTCGGAAAAGAGAAATGAAAAACCCCGGCCCACAGGAAGAAGAAGAGGATGTAGAAAACAAAAACACGAAACTTGGAAAGAGGACTTTTTGGCTCCCTCGACATTTGACATTATGATAAAAGAAAGAGAGAGAAAAAAATTCGCAGAGGGGTGCGAATAGAACGTTTTTTTATTCTTTTTCTTTACTCTTTTTCATACATCGAGGGTGACGATTCGTTGATCGGATCGTTGGAATTATAATAACAGATTTTTTTGTTTTATGATCGACTTTTCTTCTCCCCTTTCTTTTTTTTTAATACATTTATGTATTTATTATACGCGAAGGGTTATGGAGAGAAGGATGTGGCCGTGGAATATTTATGTGTAACGCATCTAGGGTTTATAGATGCTTGGTTCGGATGTGAGGAGGTGTACCTGTATTTGATAACCAGCTAGGAGAGAGAGAGCCGAGGAGATGAAATATGTACGATAAGGCGCATTGAAAAATCCCGCTCTTCAGACGCATTGGTGATAAATCTTGTAGGATGGATATGCCCTGACCAACTATTATATTATACCACGGAAATTGAATGAAAATTCTCTCAGCTGACAAGACTGCAGCGTTTCTTGTCTTATTCAATTCGAAAGAATTTTTTATTTCTCCATTATAGATGACAAAGAAACTCTTCAAGCAATAATTAAGGGTCACGTAGGGAGTTTCACAAAAAAAAAAAAAATATATGTCTCAGATTAATTAACATTTTGTTTCAAAACACGTAGCTTCAGAAAACTACTCTTCATCATATGAATGTAGGAATTGTAAAAGAAAGAAAAAAAAAATCGTTTTCACCAAATTATTTGCAAATAAGGGAAACAAACTTTCGCGAAATTTGAATAATTGATCATAAATTCACACTTTCCAAATCCCTACATTCACAATATGATGAGGATTAGTTTATTATGAAAAAAACTATCCCACGAAGATTTAAGTCACGTGTTTCGAAAAATAGTCTCTTTTTTACGTGTAAAAACTGTGGTTAGAATTATTATTCATATATATATAGTATATTTTGCATGAAACTCGCGCTTGAACATCGTTACATCGCTTACCACGTTTGAAACGGTCTATCTTTCGCGCCAAGCTTTCACGTCACTATTCGGTACAACGCGCCCGCCATCTAGCGCCGTATGTGAAAACTGACTCCTCACTCAACACTTTTATTCGTGTTTCTTAGAATTTGGTAGTTTTTTCTCTGTATCCGAGGAATAACTTAGGTTATTCGAAAATGGTTGTGTTTACTCACTTTTGTTTAATTTTCATAACTAATGAATTGACGGAGAAAAATATTGTTTTAATACAGCAGACAAGTTTTTCATGAACTTTATCAGCAATTATTGAGTATCTTATTATTTGTAGAGGATTAAAAATATTGACGGGGGGCAAAATACGTGCGGGATTAATTTAATTAATTAGTTTATCACCTAATTGTGCCGCATAAAGATAAATTGACATGGTCACTTATTTAAATTGGTTGAAATCTTCTACTTCCTATTTAAGGCACAGCAGAGATACGAATACAATAATAAACGATATCTCTGATAGTTACAACATCAATTGTCGCATTTTTTTTTTCCTTCTCGAATTTCTTGAACCACATTTATCAAATTTTTATTGAAACTCTTAAGTAATTATCGCCAACTTTTTCGTATTTCGTTTACAAGTCACGATTTCAGTCCAAATCGTGAGGGAAAAAAGAATTCACCTCATTAATTTCTCTCACTAAAATATCGAAATAAACAATTAATAAAAAATAGATTATAATAAACCAGTTGGACTTGAAGTTACTCTCCAGTTTTTCTTCCTTCATTAAAAAAACTTTTTCTTTACTCTGTATAAAATCACGTCAGACTAATTAAACTTTTTCTATCACATTTGTTTGTCATTATCGATATCGTCAGCTGGCCAAGCTCTCACGATCGCGGCAGAAGTGAAATTGTAAATATTTAGTGAGACAGATTCTCGTGACGTCATTCAGAAACAGAATAATCCCTTTATGAATATTGTACAATTTTAATGAGCGATAAAATGGCTCGTGATAATAACGTTGTTGCCAAAATCACGTGTCGTCACGATCGATCAAAGGAAAAAGTTTCAAGTAGACGGAAAATATATTCTGTAGAAATTATATCGGTCTCAAGTTATATACCCAAAGCTCAACTAAACTTTCAAACTTTTTAAGTTAACGCGCAGTAAAGCAAACTCAGCTGTTGTTGGTTAACGAGCCTCTTTAAATACAGACTTTTAAATCAACATCAAAATTATGTAGGAGACAAATTTTTATAGCTATAAAAAATTAAAAAAAACAATAAAAAAAAATGAATTTGTACAAAATTGCTTGGTGGTAAAGTCAGAAATTTAACAGCCACGAAGAGTAATGAGATTTTTGATCGAAGAAAAAATGTTTCTGATGAAAAAAAAAAGATCCAAATGAGTGTAGAAAATATTGTAAATAATTGTTTCGATTTCTTCTTGCAATAAATATGATTCTGTGAGACATTTTTCGTGAGATGGATTATTGGGGAAATTGTAGCGACGAATCGGCACTTGGTAATTAATTTTTCGATCGTTTGGTACAGGTATTTTTATTCTGGTTGATTCGTCGACGTTCTTTTCATACGTTATACGCATATGCTAATAAATCTAACCGACGACGTAATTGTTGTACATAACGTTAAATAATTATATTCCAAATTTCGTCCGTTCTATTCGGTTGTATGAAAATTATAACCAGTTTAACAATTATTAACATACATACGTTAACGAGCCACACACATGTTTACGTTCACTTGAACGCACAGCTTTTATCAATAAGGAGGATCAACCGCTCGAAAAACTCACCTGAAACAGACAGACGGACAAATTTTATAACTATACTTCCTAATTAATGTCACACGAAGTGAGTCGGGGAAAAATCACTGATGAAATCCGTCAATCACTGATGAAATCCGTCAAATGTCAAATCCAAGTGATTTGTTTAAACTTCTCCGATCGATATCTCACTTCCGGTCGCTCCTAGGTTAAAAATGCTCTGAACCAATTTTGAAGTTCTTAAAATTCTCTACAAAAAATATACTAAACGTTTTTCACGTTGAATCAACCGTTCGATAGAAATACAGGTTCGAAAAAAAATCTCAAAATTGAAACTTCGATTAATAATTGTTGTTCTTTTTCACGGTAGCAGCAGCAAAAAAAAGGTAACAATTGGAATAAAAACGGTGTCAAATAAGATTGTAAGGTGGAGTGAAAAGATGTAGTAATCAGTTTGTGGCAGTTGTGAAGAAACGTTGCCGGGGGGGAGGGGGAGGGGAAGGGTAATGTCGCAGCGATCAGTTCATTTCCGGTCTCTCGTTGGAATCCTCGACCGAGCGTCGCCGCTGATTTAATGTATTTCACTCAATTTCCGGTCGAATGTCAAGAGTAGAATTGGCTCAATTTCTGTTCACAGAACTAGACGCCATTCGGGTTTCAATGCGCCTTTGCCAGCGCGAGGAAATTGCCCTCGTCTCTAGTCGACGTTCGCATGCATCTGTGTCCTTTGGAATTTTACCTATCCTCGGTATTCACTGCGGTTCATCTAGTACACACACGTTATACATACACATACACGAATGTACGGTGTACACGATATTGAAAGGACGTCGTATAGCATTGATAATATCTTCCGGAAAAAAGTCTAGCATGGTTGCTCCTGTAAAGAGTAGGGAAAAAAAATCCCTGACTTTTCCTGACCAAATTATAATTTTTCCCTCACTGAAATTCGCGACGAATCAGTGGTTATTCAGGTACGTAATGAATAATGCTCTGGATCAATGGAGAAAGAAAATGATTTTTTTGAGAATACTTTTTTATTTAGAATTTATACACATTTTTCTGCTATTTCCATTGATCAAGATTTCCGCGTGAGGATGGAGAAAAAATCGCTAGGGATCTTTTATTCTGTCTTGTTTCGTATCGCCATAAAATTCCTCGACTTTACCCTGACCATTTTTCGGATTTCCGGACCAGTGGCCACCATGTCTGGACTTTTATTTGGTTGAAAATATTGAAAGTAGGTACTAAAAATGCGCCGAAAATGTGTGTCCATTTATATTTCCTTCGTCACATAATTATAGGTACAGCGAGTACTTATCATACGTACTTATCATACGATCGTAGCAGCGCGCACAGAAGCTGGTCGTAGCCAATAAATTCGCGCTTTCCAATAAACCTGGACGTAATGACAGAGTCTTAAAACCCGATAACCGTAATCACACGGTCGAGATTGGTTATTATATCATCGTGTATCGAACCGCGTGTGTAATCTGTAATCGGATCTCGTTGGCCAAACGCGCTTTTCAATCATGTAGTCCAGTCAAATTAGCAAAAATAGACAAATTGATCAGCAAAGATTAATAAATCGGTAGAGAGCTTTAAAAATTAGACTACGGACCAAAAATCCTGACATCTGATTGCTCGAATTCAGTTTTTTCATCATATCTCGACAACTATTGATAATATCGTCACAAAGGTGGTCATGAAAATTGAAGTTTATCAAATTCTCTACAAAAAAGGTTCAATACATTTATTTCGTATCTTCAATAGTTTCTGTGTAATTACGAACGGTGATTCGATCATTCTCCTTTTTTGTGTGTAAATTTTCACAATTTGCAAGACAGTGTCACTTTCTAATTTTGCGAACGAACTTGCAGCATCGGAGGGACACCGGGTTCCTGGGTGTTTGAGGATGCATGAAATTTGAAATTGTTAAAGTTGAAATGAGGTTGAAGAATAACGTTCACGAACCGAAATCAGATACGACTCGGTTTTGTCCGCGTCTAATTAAACGTCTAACTTTTCAAATTCTCGAGGATCTTGGAATAGTCGAAGTTATTTTGAGTTGAGAAATTCTATTTCGGTTCGGAAACAGAGACTGAGAAAATTGCTGAAAAATTCAAATTCAAATTATACTCATCGTGAAATCTCTACGAATTCGAAACGCTCTTCCTGTTCATTGAATGAAATGATTCAATCACATTTAAAATTGTATCTACCTTCGTGATATCGTAAAATTTTTATATTATATAACTATTTAACTGAATGAGCACCAAGGAACAAACATTGTCTCATAATTCGTGAAAACATTTTTAATTCCTTATCGAAATGAGACGATATGTGCTTTTTTATGACCAGGGAAGAAAAAAGTTTCCATCAAATCAGATCAAATTATCATATCATCATATATGCAGCGAGCTACGTTATGAAATTTTATAAACTTATAAAAAAAACATGAGACAAAAATTCTCATAGTATAATTTTATTACCTACTTGGATGGAACTTGATAAGAGATATTAAATGAAAGTATGAATAAAAAAACACATGAAATTTATGTAAAATGAAAATTCAATGCACAATCTTAATAGGATACAAAATTCCCAAGGATAATTTCACACAAACTCAAATACCAAATGTTCAATAATTATGTCAATTCGCCATTTTCAATTTAACGGATGCGATTTTTGGCTCAAATTTGTCGACGAAAACGTGTTCATATGGCGGATCCAATGGGAAACAATTTTTTAATCGAAAAATTGAAGCGTAAAACAGCTTTAATTCAATTGAAATGGGCAAATTATCGAATATGATCAATTTTACAGCTAGACACATATGTTACAACTCTTTCTCCCATTTGTAGTTAGACGAGACGATAATTGAGATGAAACTCCTCCTCGATTAGACTTCGTTATAATATTACGATTGCACGACCTCTGAGTCATTTTATATAAATTAAATACACCAAAGACTTTAGAATTAAATACCAAGATCGTAACATGACGCTGAACTTTTCCTTAATCAAATTGACGCGGGTCCAAAGTCCGCTCTATCTTTAATATAGTGGACAGTAAGGTATACCGTGTGGATAGACGAGATTGTATTTAATCTACATAGAATTAATATGTATGCACCTGCCTAACGCTATACCCGATTCCGCGGTCATTTCCATTTTGTTTATCAAGTGTCAACTCGAAGAATTATCTATGCTCCGCAGTTTATTACACTGGTCAGAAGAAATAGGAACAAAAAATCGTTTGTCTATATCAGAAACCATGAGGTTCTACATTCGCTACGTGACGCGACCACTTTGACAATTGGAAGGTTTATTCACAACTCTGAGTTTCAACTCGTCGTCAGCGTGCAGTAATGGTCAATGACCCGAACTGAACAATCGTCACTTCCTTCAAGTATACGACAATAACAACCTTATGGTTGCTGAAGTTCCTGAAAGTTTGTGCGAGCAAAATTTTCTGAGTTCCTGATTAATGCGGCCCTGGTCGATCCACGTCACTAAATTCTAGGTCAGATTTGAACCTACGAATTCGTAATTGATAACCTGATAATTTGTATGGAAATAAGAAACTAAAAACAACAGAATTCTTAGCGTTTATAATCGGAGGCCAAGATCGCGGACTATCCTGACCCTCAAGTTCAAGGCGGTTGCAATGCCTTGAAAAAACTTCCTACATCACAGTATCCTGGTAGTTCTCGATCCAGCAGATTAAACTCAAGCTTGCAAACGTGACGGGGTTTTAGAATTCTTTTTTGAAACACTTGTTCCGAGGTTCATACGGCCTGGTTGCTGACATTGTAACGTTATAAGGATGCCAGCTGTGGTTATTCACTTTCAAATCAGTGAACATCAAGGGGTTAAACAATCTTAGGAGACACTTAAAATCACCTGAAATCAGCTGAAGTGAGTCGAAGTCTGAAGTCAGTTGAAGTCACATATAGTCAGTCAAATTCAAATTACTTCAGGTAAGTTCAAGTAATTATAAAATCAGTACTGAATGAAGGGTTTTATCGCATGAATTGGTACTTCTTTGGCGAAGAATCGGCAAGGATCCAATCTATAATTCAATGGACAATTCAAAACTGAAATACAGTTGGGCGTGCTGGAGCTAGTCAATGAAATAATGAGTCACTCTTTTTCATCAAAGATGCTTTTTCACTTCCAATTTTCAACTCATTCTTCCTTGATGATCATTTTTAATCAAACAGACGTGATACTGTAGGATAAAGTTAAAACCGAGCCATCAGGATCTGAAATGAAAGGAACTGCACCATCGCGAAAACTTTGTATCGTATGTTCGGATAACTTTGCTCGAGTATGTGATATAAATCTTCGTTTGGTTCGTTCAGTTGAACACATTGAAACAGATTCCACTCCCATTTTCTATAACGGTACGTAGTACGAATGTACATGAAGTAGTGAAACGACCGGATATATTCACTATGTATATGTTGAGTCAAATATTTGCCATACTATATTGATTGAAAGGTTCAATGTAAGGGATTATCAAACGCAGGTTTCTGTTTGCATTAGCCAATGGAAATCCATAGAGCCAGTCGATGGATCACAATCCTGCTGCAGCTGTGCAGATAAAGGGTATGGTATTGACACCCCTGACGTTCGTTCGTCGGCAAATTTTGGGGAGGGTTTTCATTATCGCAAATACCCGAAACAACAAAATGTTCATTCTCCTCTGTTGAGTCTACAAGGGTTCGGTATCAAGCAGCCATGAGCAACAGTCACAGTTATTCAGCCAAACATTTCAAGCTTTTCCAGAATAGAATGATAGAAATAGTATTGGCCACTAGCTTCAGCTTCATGAAAATGTGTAACATCTTTTGATTTTTCCCAATATTTCATAACATTTAACATTTCCTACTTCCCAAGTAGAATTTATCGCTCGATGTGTTCAATTCGTTGGCTCTTACAAAAATTGAAACATTTCCTACTCTTCGTGCAAAAAATTCCCAGCTACTGGTAATCTCGAAGTAATCTGTATTATTCAATTCTTTTTACAGTGGCAGTAACTGTGCGGCCAAGTGTATACTTCAGTTGATAGATGTGCATATAGGATACGAAATAATAACGTGGCTGTAAGTGCAACGTATTCAGAAGGCTCATTGTTAGTAATAGCTCTAGACTCGTTCGTTTCAACTTTACCGTTATATAACCATTTCTTGCACAGTAGCTCTTTATAACTCTTGATTCACACAACTCTGCACAGCTGGACTACACCAAAGCCATGTACCCTTATTCTGAGGCTGCAGCTCAACCCATTCTATACATTCACCGACCATACTCAGAATAACCTGATATAGTTTCACCATTGTTTCTGACCTATAGTTTGCATAGAGAATTATGTACGTATAATATGCGCATAGCCAGGACATTCGTTGTGCGAATCCTAAATCCTTTGCACTGCATCTTAGTTAGCCTCGCTGAGTGAATCATGCAGGAAAAAATTCCATATTGCAATATGGCGATTTCATCAACCTGAGCGTTTCTTATCTAGTAACTAGTAGTTTACAGTTATATGAACACCAAGAAGGTAAACGGCCCGGTTCCTGACGCGAGCCTCGCAATGGTCGCGTGTTTATTTTCAGTTTTATTATTATTATATCGCGTCCGGCTGATGAAGAGGAATTTTAGAGGAGAAAAGTTTGACCATTCAGTGTCGGAATACAGTTCGGTTCTGAAGAAAATATGCGGGCTGATTCCATTCAAATATTCCAAATATCCTATCAGTTCACGTTTCCGAGAAAATCCTGAGAAAAGCCTGTTTTGTTCATCTTAAATTCGGGGGCTTTTTTGTTATTCGAACGCGATTTTATCGAAAACGTGACATGATAGAATATTTCTGTTCGCGGATTCGGATTCAGCGCGCTGATTTGTTTTGGAAATTCATGAAAGAATTCTGGAACAAAATTAGGCACGAAATTTGTCGGACAATATAATTTATCGAAGTATAGATTGAAAAAAGATGAAGATCAATTTTGCATTAAATGCTTTTTCTCCTGATTTCGTATAATTTTCTCTGATGATTCGAAATTTAAAAAGAGTTGAAATTGCCATGAGTCATTTTTCATAAAATAGAAATAGACTCTACATGTGGACCGATTTCAGAGATTTTATGAACTCCAGACTGTTCAGAAAATATGCGCATTTTCAATATATATGAACAGATAACTTTTTGATAAACTTAGTTTTACTCGAGTTATTACCAAAATGTAACCTATAAGAACAGAAAAACGCTATTTTAATTTAAAAAATGATGAATATCATACCCAATTCTGATCGAATAAAAAATTCCTCCGTTCATTTTGAAAGAGCATCTTTCCTGAACAGGTCACGACTGAAAACTCTGAAATCGGGGTTCACCCATAGAACTACATATTATTTAATCTAATTTGTTCATGAGAATTAATGACTTTTGGCAGTTTCAAATTTTTCGCAATTTTTCAGTGTTTCTGACATACTTATAAAGTAATTTTGGTTATTACAAATTCCCTCAGTGAATCGAGACGTATTTTCGTTGCACAGCAACATTCCCAGTATCATCGCGCAACCCCAAAAGTTCTCGCACGTTTGGGGCAAAAAAAAAAAAAAATAATAAAAATTAAATTTCCCCAAAGTTGGGTATAAAGGGTATATACATATATATACTGTAAGATTAGTGGCTCGCAAATTCTCATATGTGATAACGCCTTGTGCCATACAACCCCAGGATGTCGCAGTGGCACCCATCGTCTCCTTGGGAGATTTTCTCTTTCACATATTCTCAGCAATTTTTTTTTTTTTTTTAATTTTTTATTGGTCAGTTACACACGATGCGGCTACGTACTATCATTCAAATAAAAGATTTTCAACACCTCGGAACCGGGGTGGGTACCGCACGGTCGAGGAGGGTTCAAAGTGCCTAAAATCTTGTAAGACGCGTTTTGCTCTCCGCACCCGCACCACCCCTACCTCGTTAACTAGAGTACCTACAGCACCGGACGAGGACGACGGTATTAGTCTCACGATTAGCGAAGCAAGCTACGAGGGCTGTTCAACTTGAATGTTACAAGATGTTTTATTGAAATCAAAAACGGACGGATAGGATATAGGATGGATTGATTGGATGACCGCAAGACATTTCCGTCTACAAATTAAGATTTGGATCAGAAATTTCATCGTTTACGTTGTTGATATCGTTTAACTTTGATTGAAATCATTTGAGATCGCGTGAAATCATTTTTAAACCGCTTGATATCGCATGAAATGTAACAAATTCGCATCAATTAGTCACATGGATATCAGAGAAAATCGCCAAGAAATATCACATTGAAATTAAATCGAGTCACTTTCAAATTGTTCAAAGTTGAAGAAAATCGAATTGAAATCAGATAAATTCGAATTCTGAATCCATTCAAATAGCCCAAAATCAGTTTTTAATCGCTTGAAATCGGATGAAGTCGACTTACGCTTGAATCAGAGTGAAAAATTTGCCTGTACCTACTAGAATGAAAACTTGTTATTCCAATCGAATTAAATGTTTCAACTAACCCAAACTAGGTGAAGCTGCGTGAGAGGCGTAGGGAGAATAAGATGGTGTATTTTCCTCGGTATTTTCTATATAGAAGACGATGAAGGAATTTTTTTTCCAAAATTAACAAGAAGTTTCTTCGATATAAAACTACATACATGGGTATGAAATTATTGTAATAATGAAAAAAATAAATAATCGTGTGCGATAATGGTTCAAGAATTAAAATACCCCATATATATTCATATAATGCCAGCCATAGCTGAATCGCAAAGGAGTTCAGAGGGTGGATCGACGCGGAGCTGTAGCCGGAGGGGTTTGTTAATCTTTAACTAACATTGAGGTGAAATTTTTAAAAGCGTTATATGAACACTTTAAATTACATAACTAACTGCTTTGGAATGACTTTTAATCATGAACAACGATCATATTCGCAAAGGGGTTAGGGGAGCGCAGTAGAGGGATATAAACGACACACTCGGACCACTCAAGCAAACTTCAACGAACATGAAATTTAATTGTTTTTTCAAATAAACTAAAAATGCAAATGAATAACGACGCACCATCTGTCTGTCCTGTCCTGGGTCCCTCGACTCTGGGTTTATTTTCATTTATAAAAAAATCTACGTCGTCGGTTCATGTGGATATTTAAAATGGAAATTATATACGGAATAAAGATTAAATTGATCGCAGCTGATCGTCGATACGATTTACAATTTAATCCACATTCAAATATATATATACATATATACAGGGCCAGTTATCTCCGGCTCCGAACGAGGGAGGAGCTTGTCACTGCTAATGCCATACGAAAGAGGGAGGGGCTTATCAATATCGGCGCATGCCGTCCATACTAATAACATGGTGGCCACTTTTTTGCGGAAAAAAAATTCCCTGACATTTCCCTGACTTTCCCTGACCTAAATATAATTTTTCCCTGACTGAAAATTGGACGAATTAGTGGTTATTCGAGTATGTAATAATAATGCTCTAAATCCATGGTGAAAGAAAATGATTTTTGAGAATACTTTTGACTGCATAAATGTCGCTGGGGATCTTTTATTCTGTCTTGTTTCATATGACCATGAAATTCCTTTGCTTTTCCCTGACTGTTCTTCGGATTCCCTGACATTTCCCTGACTTCCCTGACCATTTTTCGAATTCCCTGACTTTTCCCTGATTTCCCTGTTTTCCCTGACGAGTGGCCACCATGAATAAGCCCCTCCCTCGTTCGGAGCCCGAGATAACTCGCCCTGTATATGTACATTACATATGTAGATCGCAGAGATATATCGAGGATAAATTCTGCGATCGAACTACAAATCCCAGATTTTAGATTGCATCCGCAATCCAGTCTGCAATCGTATTGGATAGTGGAGTATGGACAGTGCGAGTAATGACTATAAAGAAACAAAAAAGTATTATCCAATAAAACATTGTAGCCAACCGGAAGTAGTGGTAAACAATGACGAGGAGGGGAAGATATATACGTGGGTGGATGGTCAGCTACGGGTACGGTTACGCCATGCAAATGCTGACCTCTCGGTCTCTGATTGCTATGCGACCTCGCGGAGTGTCGAGTCGTACACGAATAGAACGAAATCGGACACATGTACAGAGAATGGGTATATTTTTTTTCAAACTCTAAAAGAGCAGTTGAATGACAGTAAAAAAATATATAAATGAACTCGAAGCTTTTGTTACAGATTGGGAATTTTCGACTGGCCAAATCTATAACGGATGATGTCGTGTCCGTTGCGACGCCGGACACACATGCAGCTAGGAATTGCAATTGAAATAGCAGAGTTTTCACACACGGTACTCAGTCATCGATAATCGATTGAAAAAAAATATATATATCCACCACTATTGTGTGTACGAGGGAATTTCATTTTCTCATTTCGTCATTCTACTGCAGCAGATATATAATGAATAGAGCTTTCGAGAACAGAATACTAGACAATACTCGCCTCTTCGTTGTTCGTCGATATCGATCGAAACGTATAAGAAAAAATAATAATTTGCCGATTTAAAAAATTCAAGACCTGATTTCCACGTTCGTTTATAAATATTTGTCATTTCTGTAAGTACTCATGACGATGAGTATAATTGTAGGAATAGGATGTAGAGAAAAAAAAAAGAAAAATTTGCAGTCAGAAAAAATCTACTCAAATATTGCCTCTACTTTATCATTCTTTTTTGTAACACAACTTTAAAATTATCTCTAAGATCATTAAGTCTTCAAAATTTTTTATACGGACGCTTAGATTTATTAGTTTTTTTTATTACAAGATTCTGTGATCAGTTTTCCATCTGACGATGTATCCGAAAATTGAGTGACCAGATTTTGATCAAATTGGTGTCAATCGTGATTCAGAACTGATTAGATTTACGATTTTATCGGTCCAGTAGTTTTTTTTTTTTTTATCATTCAGAGACTAAAATTGCTAGAAATATAAAATAAAAGTCCCGATATCTCGATAACGGATTAACGAATTTCAATAGAAATTGGATACCCGGACGATTTTTGGTTAGCTGATAACGAATCTAAGGGCAGATTAGCTAAATCCGGAATAGGGAATCCAGTAAGAGAATAATTCTTTCTAGTCTTTTTATTCAAAATGGTTTTATTGGGTCGCTAATTACGAATTCGACACCAAATTTCCGAAATTCAGGCTAGATGAAAATAATTTATCAGCTTTTTCCCAGCTCAAATTAAAACGAGTGTAAAAAAAAGCGGGAAGTTCGAAGATTGACATAAAAGTCAGCCTAAAACCGATTGATCAGATAAAATTCTTCCAACGACGCGGAAACTACGATCTAATCAGGAATGTAATCAGTTCAAACTTTGGAAGACAAAATTAATTGAGATATCGTGGGATGAAAAATTATTCATACAATCAAACTTTCATTTGAAAATACTGTTTTATACTGAAAGTATAAGTATATACATATATCCAAGGATTATAGAAATGAATTGCCTTCATCTGTGTGAGAAGACAAAAGCTGTAGGTTTAAAAATAAGAATTACGATCCAGAAGATAAGTATATATATTTATAAAACTTAAAAAAGAGGCTTGATATCAACGGAAGAGTTAATCCTCCGCCTTGCTACCGTGCTGCTGCTGAGTCACGTGTTAGACGTTCGTGCCCTGTATGTTAATTCAGCTACTTAATCGACTGAATTTATATAGCCTCAAGTAAAAAAAAAGAACGAAAATAAAAAAAAAACAGTAGAGACGAGAACAAAAAAACCATTCGACTTCTCAAGTTCTTGAAGAAATAATATATATATAATCGCAAAACTATATTTACAACAAAAGTTTTGTATCACCATGCAGCCTCAAAAAACAGACGAATAAATAAATGAATAAATCGTATAAATGAATTTTGTCAGCAAGATTTATTTTACACTTCACTTTTATATTCTTGTTATTATTTGTTATAATTTATTACAGAAGAAAGAAAAAATAAACCTCGAAGAACTCAATTTTTTTTTCATTTTGTTAATTATATCAAAATATATTGAAAAGTGATAATGAATCATTTATTTACTATCATAAAATCTAGTCTACTAATGAGAAGAAAAAAATATATATATATATATATGTATTCGTACTACATAATCGAGAGAGAAAAGAAAAATAGGGAAAACTCTGAATCTATAAATAATAAGGTTACTGGTACATCGTTTGCATTATTAAAGTCTGTAATAACAGTATAACTTCTACTAGCTGGAAGTAATACTCAACGTAAAATATGGATAATGAGGGTTAAGCCCTTCTCAAACATACATCATGATTTTTTTTCGATTTCGTCCAACTCTCCAATTCGAAAAGAAAAATTGATCTCTTCATGAGAATTTGAACCCATTTAAAGATGTACATATTACCAGGCCCCTCTTTAAAATTAATCTCTTATTGTTAGTAGTCCTTCATAACAACAACCATTTCGAAGATATTTAATCAATTTACTTCGTTTATACTTCAAATAGTCGCTCATTCAAATACCCAAAAAGTTTGAGCATCGTTTAAAGTTAATCCCCAAGGGAATGAAAAGAGGTGGAAGCAATTTTTGAGGCGCGGAGGCGCCGACCGAGTTCCGTACGCGTAGCGCGCAGAGGTAGAGTCCCTGGCAACGAATATACACACATATTCACGTGCGAGAGAGGAGGTACGTGGGTGCAGCGAGCACCAGCAGTTTGCATATCATCATACGTACTCGCCACTCCTCCACACGTGATATGTTTGCCGCGATACGTACGTACGTACGTCTAGATCTGCATCTAGATTCTCTAGTTATAACTCGTGTGTAAGATACAGCAGGGAGCAAGCAAGCGGCCCCAATCCGATTCAGGAACGAAGCTGTAAACGCAAATTAGATCCCGCAAACGACGGACGAACCGATCGGAATTGACGGAGCCTCCTTCCCACCTCGAGACACACAAAAGATCCAAATTGAATTTTGGGATCCAGTTACGGCCCCTAAACTGCAATTTTTTTTCTTTTTTTACTCAAAATCGATTTATACTCTATCCAAGAGGCAAGAAGTGAACAAAAAAATTGTGATCGATTGGAAAAATCATACCTAAAGTCGATATATAAGCTATTTTACGCAGCGGGATTTTTTTCCACTCAAGGCGAGGGGACATAAACTCGTTGAAATAACTTGTCGTGGTCGTGAAATATTGAGAAATAACCGAAAGAATAACTGAAATAATGACAAATAAATTAAATAACTGAGAAAATTGATGAAATAATGAGAAATAACCCGGGGAATAAATGAAATAACTGGGAAAATAAATTGAAATAATGAGCGATAAGAAAAATGATGTTGAAATAAAGAGAAAAAAAAAGTTAGAATAAAAGAAATGACTTTAAATAAAAAAAAAAAAAATAAATTGAAGTGAATGAAATAATTCAAATTTATCATTTCACTAATAATAATGCGTGTCAGTAAAATCGTTAGTTTTTTTCGAAATAAAACGAAATAAACAAGAGAAACACGAGCTGGTATCGTCATAATATCTCTGTGATACGAAGTTTGTTTTGCGAAATACGAGCTCGTTGCTCGTTGCTCGAAAATTTATTTGAATTTAAAGCCACGCTGACGAGTGTTTCAACTTTCAAAGCATCTGTTGCGCGGCGTGCTAGTTATGACCTCAAAAGCACCTTTTACAACGCGACCGCAGCGTTCAAGTTTATTCGATGGTCTCGCCTCCCCGTCGAGAATTTACGCAACCGTAACTCTCAATCTAGGAGAAAATCTGCTCAACCTTGATGGAAATGAAATGTGTGACTGACCTTTTCCAAACATTCCTGACCGATCGCCTTCGGGTCGACTTGAACCTCGAGGATCACGGAATTCGGCTGACACACTAGACACCACATTTTGTTTTTACTATTCTCGCACACGGGGTAACTAGATGTTATTTCTCTCTACGATCGCGGGCAACCCGACGACGACACATCCAGCCAGGTGTTTAAAATGTGTATATTAAATAACCCATCGACGGTTTACACACTTCGAATTAGTCGAATGTTTTCATTTGTTATTTTTATATCGGAATAGGGTTAAAATATTAACCTAAACACAGCTGTCATAACGTCACTCGCGATAAACGGCGACGTCTTCTGATCGTTAGAGACACGGCTTGTTGTTATTTTATTAATCGGTACCGATACTACTACCGTCTCGGCAACTTCCATTTCTCAGTGCGGAATGGCACGGACTGGCTGCGATTAGTTCGCAAAATTGAATACACTTTTTATCGAATGGCGCTGCGCGCGCGCGGACGTCCCGCAACAAACACAAGACTCGCGGACTCACGAACCTCCTCACTACGCGCTGCAGCCGGGGGGGAAACAAGGGGAGGATTTTACTCTCTCACAGCTGATTTCCCCCTCCATAATAACCACTATAAACAACGACGCGTCTCTTACACACTGCCTCATGAATCTCGAACATCCAATATCGAGACACACGCGAAAATATCGAAGCACGTTCGTCGACCACGTGCGCGGTCGATAAAGAAGAACGCGGCTGGTTGGACAAATTCGAATATTACGTTAATCTTAGCCTATTTAAATCGTAAGGAACTTTGACTGAGAATATTTAATAGAATGAGGTTTTTATTAGGTGTGTAGTTTTCTCGTTGCAGATTAATTTCCTCAGTATAGAGATCGTAATCTTGGAATAGCACGGGAAGTCGGTAAAGAAGAACGCGGCCGGTTGTTCAAATTTGAATATTACGTTGATCTTGAACTATTTAAATCGTAACGAACTTTGACTGAGAATATTTGATAGAATTAAGTTTTTCTAAGATATGTAGTTTTCTCGTTGCAGATTAATTTCATCAGTTTTGAGATCGTATTCGAATAGTACCGGAAGTCTATATACAACGTTATGTAACTAATGGCATATTCGTTATTATTATCTGTTGAAGTACGAATTTATTACAACAGTGAGAAAAAATACGTAATAAACGCAGAAGATCAGAAGATTGGAAATAAATTTGAATTTATACCGTATATTTCGTAGAAATTGGATGATGTATAGTATAAGTTTCGAAAATTAATAATTCTTGAAAGATTTTTTATATATATATTTCATTGTATTTCATTATTATTGCTACTTTACGTTTATATCTATTATCTATATTTACGCCACTATGTAAAATGAATTTTTGTTCACAGTTATAAATAATAAAATGAACAAGTAAATATTGATATCAACCAAAGTTTTAGTTTTCGTGAAAAAATATCCCTTTACAATATTATTAATAATTAGTACAAGGTTCAAACCTCGATGGTAAATCAGGCTTCCATCATTTTTTTTTTTTTTAATCACTTTTTTAAAACTTAATTGATGATCAATAATGAACAGAAATATATTTTAGAAAAGAAGATTTTAAATGCAACCTAAGATCGAAATCTTCTCTTTTTCATTCTTTGATGTATTTTTTTTTAATTACACATCCGTTTGTCCTTACCTTTTTGAAAACTTCCATGGAAAGTAATTCTAAAAATGAAAAAAGTATGTTTTTTTTGTGTGTCTTTATTTAGTATATTGAACACTAATACTGTACAGACAGCCAGCCAGCTTACACAGATATATTATTAAGGTGTACATATATTTGAGGTAGGGGGTGGGGCAGGGAGAAGAGGGGAGGGAGGGATTAAAGAATGGTCGACTAAATTCACTTTTAATACGCGATAAAGTATTAATTATATTTTTGTTAAAACGTTCAAAAAGAGAATAAAATTGATTAATCATTTTTTTTTTCTCAAACTCTGTGAACTAACACACACGAACGAAAATAAATTAAACCGAGTACATCGGTCGCAGAGTTCCAATTTATCAGTTGGGAGCATAACCGTTTTTCAGGATCTCTGAGAGGTTGTACGTCGATGTGTAGTGTTGTGGCTTTTTTTTTAAACTTTTTCTTTCTTTCAAAGCTAAATTGCTTTTTTCTTTTTTTTTGTTGTTGTTAGTCCTCGGGGTGACAGAAACATGGAATGACATCTACTACGATTAACGATACATTAGCCACCACCTTTATATTCAATTTTTCTTTTTTTTTCTTAAATCCTAACGCTATCTAATCTCTGGCGTCTAGGCCGTAACGCCAGAGGTTTGACCGTACGTTGATGTTTCCTTCATTTTATATATATTTTTTTACCTTTAAATATTCCGTTACGATTATACACCTACACACAGCGATTCTCAAACTATATTTTTTGTCTTCTTTCTTTCTGATAAATTCAAACTAATAATTAACAAACGATTCGCCAAACATTATAACATTCGACTCGGTTAATAGTTATTGTCGATACGACCGGTATACATACGTTGGATTATTGTTATTCGATTTAGTTTCCATTAACTTTTTCATAATTCAAGTTTGAGTATCACCATCTAAAGCTGAAACAGCGGTACAGCGACTGTTTTTATAGAATTACCGATAATTGATAGATAGATTACATGAGAGTATCCATGCACCTATTGCTCTATTTTTTTTTGTTTCTTTTTTTGTTTGTTTATATATATATATAATATTTAATGTACATGTATGTTTTTAGCGAATATATTTTATTTATAATTATTGGATGTGGGGGAGTTTGTGTCTTTAGCTTTTAGCTATCAACTCTTTCTCTCTCTCTCTCTCTCTTTCTCAGCTCTCTTAGGCTTCGATGCGATAATTCTTGTGCAATTCTGGCTTGATGTCGTACACCAATTCCAAAATCTTAAGCATTACCTGGCAAATACACAAACATTCGTTAAAATTACGTTCTCAAAATGTATGAATTTTCTCTGTCCTCGATTTGATTGATTCAGACTCGGAAAAACGATTTCGAGACATTTTTAGAAAAATCATGAATTATCCTCAAGATTTAAAATCCATTTTTCACCAACTTACCGGATCCTTGTGGATTGCGACCGCGCGGTTCATCTCCTCGATCTTTACTTTGGTGTCGACTTCTATGCGAGCGGCGACATCCTCTTTGGATCCCATGTGCTGAGGGTTGGAATAAAGTTTAAATCAATTCGAAAACAGGCTCGATTCCAGCTCGGAAGCAAAAAACTAAACGAGGAAAGTTGAAAGACTTCCGATCGCCTGGAAGAGACACACCCACTTTTTGCGAGTCTCACGAGTTAATTCGATAAAATTCGACGCTCACCTTGGCTTCGAACTCTTTGAACTGCTTCTCTCGCTCTTGTCTGTACTTTTCAATCTCATCTGTAGCCTCCTCCTTGGCCTGCTTCAGCCTGCGGGCCTTGCCTGCGAGGAATAAAATCGATCGACGACTTTAGTCACGAGTTAAACGTACGAGCTAGTGGATTAAAATAGACTCTACTCGATATTTCGACGGATTGATAAATTCAGGCGAATTTTAGGATTTATTACTTTATTTATCGCTAAAATTTGCGAAATTGTGAAAAATTGTGAAATTTCGTCGATATTCTTCGAGGATCCGATATCGCAAGGATATACGTGTGACGGTGGCGAGTTAGCAGACTTTTGCACATCGGTTGTGTCTGTTGGTTACACCCACCCGAAACGGGTCAGGTGGAATATCGTAGTTTCTCGGTTCATTTTTCGGGGGATTTTTAGATCGGATCAAAGGTGCGACGGAGGTGTTCAATACTCACGTTTCCTTGCATCGGATACCTTCTCGGCGGCCCTTTTTTCCGCGGCTAAAAGCTGCTGGATTCCCTGCGTCTGGCTGGCCATCTTTGCGACGAACGATGAGGTGATCTCTCTACTCTGAATCGATCATATGACTCCGTAATTGCGCATGTTGCTCTTGTTTCACGTTGCGCTAATACCGTGGCGCTGGTGTCGACCCCTCGTGTTGATCACGTGGACACTGCCTTCTAGGTTTTATTTATGCTCGCGAAATTCGAATCGGTTCTAAGCCTCGACATACGAGACTCAAAATTGTCGTTCTTGCAATTAAATTTGATGTAAATTTAATTTCGGGGATAATAAACGTCGAGTCGAGAGAGAAAATGATGAACATGAACTAGAAGATAGAAGAAATTACAACATCGGTTATATTTCCGTTCCTGTTGTATTTATATCGATAGGATTTTCGACATTATGTTTAAAATAAACACCATTGTTTGCTAATATTTTCTATTATACGTTTGGTATTTTCTTTGTTACGTTTATGTGCAGATATTGCGATTTTTGTAATTTGAAGATTGCTTCTTAATTTATGGAATATAATTAATTCTATCAATGAATTATTAAAGAAACAAACAAATAAAAAATAAAATCGATACACAAAATCAAATAGGTGTGTTTGTACATACTTTCTTTGCGTTTTTTGACTTCTCGTTCTTCGCTGTTTTCCGATTTAAAAAAAATTGAGTTATTGTAATCACCCCAAAAATGAAAAATTGAGTTTTTAATAGATCTCCACGCAATTCAAGATCTGGAGATTCACTTATCTCTGATTTTAGTCTTAATTGACGCAGATTTTTCACATTCAAAACTCAATAGATTTGAATATCAAAATTCTCCAAGAAATAAAATAAGAATTACGATATCTTGAGAACGTAAAAATTGGTGTTGACAGCCTTTTTGGGTCTGATTACGAAGCTGATGGCAGATACACAAAATTCAAAATGACGAAACAAGATTGGACTAATTTGCTTCTGAAATTTTGACTTTTATGGATGTAACTGCCCAAAATTGCATAAATAAAAGTCCAAATACATTCTATCATTCACAGAGAGAAAACGTTAAACGTAGATTAATGAAAATTAAATAGCGGTAACAACTATAGTAGAAATAATTTTATTTATAACACATTATACATTATTAGAATCGTTACGCGATATTCTTGTTAATAAAATATCTGTTAACTTCACACTGATGCTAATCTGTAGCTGAATACTTTTCATAGTATTCTGTTGCCCTGAATGTTGTTTTTGTTGTTAATGAGGATTTTTTCTTGTCGTTTCTTTTCATCCTTGAACGCTTCGATGTTTGCTTTACGTTCCAGTCTTCTTTCCTGTTTTGGAGTAGAAAAAAAAACAAACAAAGTTAAACAAATAATTGCAAAAACGAATAAAAAGCGGTTTCATTCGATTCATTCAATCATTATAAACGTTGAATTCAGATTTTATCACCTTTCTGTAATCTTTGAGGGCTTTCTTTCTCTCTTTTCTGTCCTCTGGCGTTTCGTCTTTAGGCCTTATACTGAGAATAGATAAAGTTGACTTAATGGTCTCTGCCACCGACTGGGGACCGCCGCTCCCCCGATTCTCATTCTGTGAATCGAATTTGGCCAGAGCTTTCATAGTCAGCTTCCCGCCGGGCGCATCCAAGACATCTTTCGGAATTCCCGTGCGGGGATCGATTCTTATTTTTCCAGGACCCTAAAATACGACATTGAACAATGAAACACGTCGCTCTAAGATTGATTGCGCATCGTGAACAACAAATATATACTTTTGGCTCTGCTATGAGTTTAGGATGATTATAAATATTGCTGTAAGTGGACAGTATGCTCTCGCAGTCCCATTTGTCTCGTTCTCTAGCATCGACTACAAGTTTTTCCAAATCGTTCTCATCCTCGGTGCTAGATTCTTCTCTTTCGATTATTTTCAGTCTATCTGCCATCAGCTTGGCCACATTTTCAGTCTGAAAACAAAATATGTAATAAGAATCAGGTTTTGGTGATCGAAATGGAGGCAAAAAAGCTACTATTATCGTTCATATTCTCTCACAGCTTCTTTCTTCTGCTTTTCAAACTCGTCTGCATACTGTAAAAGTATTTCTGAATCCGGAGCGACGTGACCTTCGATATCCTCGCAATCTAATGCTCCAATTTCCATGTCGTCGTAGCCAGCATACATCTATAAAGAAACGATAATAATATCAAATCATAACGAATATTTCTATTTCCTTGCAGAAAACTGGGCAACTAAGAAAATCAAATATTTACAAAATTAATTAAAAAACAAATTAGTACAAATTTGCGCGTCTCGAAACGTTTTTCAGCCAGTTTTTATCACGAATTACGAGAAATTTAATTATTAGAGAGAATTTTGGGGACAAAAATCTGAAAATTAGACCAGAAAAACTTGATGGTGAGAGAAATATCATCAATATTCATCAAGATATGAGATCCTATAGCTAATTAGCTAGTTTTACACGATTCATACTATCGCAAATTAGTATCAAAAGGTCGAAAAGTTTCTAATATTGCTGCTTTCAGTTAATGAATTATTCGATTCGATCATTTTTCGACTATTCTTCCTCTTTTTTAAAATATCTACTAACTCTATCAAATTTATTATCGAGCAGAGTCAACTGATCGTTTCGTCTCATGACACTGCTGCTCATGGAGTAATCGGTGAACTGAGATTTTGTCTCGGCATCGTCGAACGCGAAATGCGGTCCGCCTTTCAAGCTGGCAACCTCGTCTTTCTCCTCGTCCGTAAGATCCATGTGACCATCGGAAGAAACGTCGGAATATTCATCGCCGCTATCGTCGGTCTCATACTCTGGGAAAAATAGAACAAGAATGAAACGATTCGGTTAAAAAAGTACAGATACAGCGGTAAAACTCTCACCATCCTCGTCCCGTTCGTCAAATTCATCCTCGCTGCCCTCCGCGTTGGCCAGCTCCAGGAAATTGTCTTCCAGCTGATTGTCAGGATCGTCGAAATTAAAGTCCTCGTCCATCGCAGCTACGATGTCAGGATCCACATCGAGCCGGAGGCCAGATACTGGCGCAGCCTTATTGAGAAGCCCGACGTCCTCCTCGACGTCGGAAGCGAACACGGAGGACGGAAGATTGATTTTTGGCGTCGACTGATCCTTGTTTTTGTCCCTCCTGCTTTTTTGCGGGTCTTCGACGGTCTCCCACTCAACCGCGAGCTTGTTAGCGTCTCGGAGATGCTGCAGGTAGTTGTAATCGTCGTCGAAAAATATTCCATACTTCTGTTCCTCCTCCTTGATCTTCACAACTTCCGTTCCTTTCTTCTTCTCAGGCTTAGCGATCTGCGTCTCCGTCGCAGGCACCAGGACTCGTTGCGGCGCTGTTTCGTCCGCGGCCAAGGGATCCTGCTGCGATCGGTGAACCAGGTGGAAGGTCACCGAGTTCTTTTTGTCGATGAATTTTTTACCCTTTCCCTTAGGCTGAAATAAAATCGAAACGGGGGATTACGATTTTTGGGGATTACAATTCTTCGATATTGGGGATAATTATTCGAAGCCGGGACGGGAATCCAGAAGCTTTTTTGAGCTGAATTTCGGCCAACGACGAGAGTGAGAAAGATTTTAATCGCGTAGAGGTCTTTAAGTTAACCTCAAAATACGAGAATGTTGATGCGTAAGGAATATCGAATAGGTTTACCATGATTGTTGACGAACGATTGTTGACCAGAAGGTGATTAAAGTTGTTACAAAGTCACTTTGTTATCACGTGAATATTCGCTAAATTTTTCACGTCAATTCAGACTTCCAACCGATTGCACGCATGTGTTTTGTGATATCTTCAATCTTGTATTCGTGTGACGTTGATTGGAGGCTAGGGTTCTTCTTGACCGACTGGAACGAGTGAAGCGGTACATAACAACTCAACAGTATCGACCGAAGATACGTGAAGATAGCAGATAGCTCGACTGTTGAGTGGAGATTTTGCAGCTACTTCACTACCAGGAAGTAATGCTGGTCACTCGCCAAAACCTGCG
>JAFFZH010015877.1:77204-89042 GCA_018420115.1 Euura saliciscinereae | reverse complement strand
AAATACTGCCAATGAAAATCCAGCCTGTGACTGAGCCTGACAACGCGATGTCCGCGGGCGCGAAATTTGAATTTTCCAACGATAATTTCGGATTTTTAAATACATTCAAATCCTCTGTTGTTTTTTTTTCTTTATAACCGATATATAGGTGATTTTTGTACATTTTCAGTCACGTCTTCGTAAAAAATCTTTTTGAACCAAACAAAATTTCCCAAGCGGCGAAATCAAGGAAAAAAAAAAGTTAACACCTCAACCAAAATCGTAAAATTATTCGAATCTTTATAAAAGTAAGAGAATAATTCCAATGATTTGAGTCAAATGTGATTGTTTATTGAAGCCATACTTCTTCAGATGTGTAGACAAAAAAAACAATCAAAAATAAAACACGTACGTAAATTGTAGCAAATATACATAATACATATAATTTATTATGTTATACATAAAAGTTGATCGTGGGGATTTACGATAAATTATCTCGAATATTAAGTGTATAGAAAATCTATCATTCAATATTTTTTAACGCTATATTTACTTCGTGGTCTTATCAAAATTCAACTAGTCTTCACTAGGCGTATAGTTTCTATGCCTATTTGTCGACAATATCTCATAATACTCAAATATCGATATCATCAACAATTTTTACAAACGTAATTTCACTGAGAATATTTTATTCAAATTCGAATACTTCGTTACGTTATTTATCTGCAATATTTATACATATAATGTACCTTCAACTTTCTATGTATGTACATTGTATTTTTGAAACCACGATATCATGATTCCATAATTAAATCTCATTATACACAAAAAAAAAAAATCATTTCATTCATTTGATAACTATCTGATTCAAGATGATGGGATATTTACAAATATTATTATCTCATATGGAGTCGATACACCGATTATTCTCAGAGCACGAGCCCCTGATAAGAGGGACCTTCAGACTCTGGTGATTCCATCCTATTCCGAAGATGTTCCAACGTATTGGCCAAATGTTTCTGAATTTGTTCAGTCTCCTCGCTCACTTCGAGATTCGGCAATTCCTCCCTTATCTTCGCGATCACTTGGTTCAAAATTTGAACACTCAACTGAAATTGAAAAGTTTAAATCAATTTTACAGATCCAATGAAACAAATATTCTCAGATATCGAGATTCCCTTACCGCAGAATTTCCCTTCTCGTAAAAGTAAATATAATGATTCAGCAGTTCAACGAACAACTGAACCTGGACCGAAGTGTCCATGCATTGACTCGCTATCCTGATTCCCTTCTTCAAACAGTCTAAAACTTTGTTGCCATCTTGCATCTGGAAAGAAGAAACGGTTTAGAATCTTAGAAAAGCCTTCGAGAAGATATTGGCTACCTCTTTTCCTCCGGTCGCTATCGACTTCCCAGACCAGAAGATATGAGAGCACGTAGCGACGCCTCTGCACTGATCAGGTTTCTTCAATAATTTACTGGCGTAAAGAGCGCACTGGTTTCTAACAGGCTCCGCGTTCTCCTCCGAGAAACAGCTTATCTGTTCAAAAGTAGCTATTATCAGAGTAATGGCTGCGAGTTGGGCTTTTGAGTCGCTGATCTCGTCCTCGTATATCGAAAACGCTTGGCTCATGAACTCGTAAGCGACCGTTTCAAAGTTATCGAAGCGAATTTCGCCAATAGCGATGGCTCCTTGCAAGAAAAGTCGCAGCGGGAGTTCGGCGAGCTCCGCTTTCATCAATGCTGTGATCGTAACGTGGCAGAATTGGAATATCTTCTGGCACTTTTTCTGCCAGACGTCGTCCTGGAATTGAAAACACGGTTAAAGTCTTGCAAAGGCGAGTTCACACATGACTCACTTCGTCCTTCAGGCTTTTGTAGGTAAAGGCGAGCTGGTAGGCCTGAAAAACGATCGGCGGCAGGGTGTATTTGATTCTCTTATTTCCACCGGTGCTAAAGTGTTTCCTAGCTGCGCTCAAGATCATATATTGCTGATCCGCAGTCTCCGATTTAAAGTGGTGAATGAGTCTGCCAAGCAGGCCCTGTTCCTCTGCAAAATCTTCCGGGTCCTCTTCGATGCTCGGTTGGTCGGCCTGGTCTTGAACCAACGGAGAGACCATCGAGAGTATCGCGTCGACTTGTTCCTGCGTCGGAATGAGGGTCTCGTTGTCCAAGATGTTGGTGATTATGTAGACCGCCAGTGATTTTCTTCCCTCGTAGTCGAAGTATTCCAAAAGCGGGGCGTAATTCTCGAGTTTGAGGACCGTAAGGATGTTCTTGTAATTATCGACTGGGATTTTCATCAGTCTTGATAATTCCCTGGACACTGCGCTGTTGTATTCCAATCTGATGAGAGAAAGATGAAATTGAATTATGAAGAATTTATTTTGTGAGGGGAGATGGCGAAAATACTCACTTCTCGATGTTCAATTTCTGGAATATCTGCACCGTTGTGAGTAGGACTTTGTCGATATAATCGACCCTGTCCGGATAGCATTTGTGCGCCAAGTTAATTAGCGCTACTTGAAGAGAGACAATGTCTTCCGGCGGCATGTCTTGCCTGGTCTGTGGAAATATGTTTAATGAGTTTGATTTATGTATAAAAGTATGAGCAATAAAGTTACAAGATGCGATATAATTTGACCCAAGTTTCCTCTGTGTGTGAGACTGACGAGATTATCTGTTGTTTGTACAATTCCAATGAAGATAGCGATTATTTATTTCCTTTTTTTCAACACGCTCATGCGGGCTGAGGGATTGACGGTAATAAAAAAAAAGGACTACAAAATTTCTCAGAGAAGCTCAAGAAATAAACTAAATAGAAGATCAGATATCGCTGTTCTCAGACTTAAACTAGACGAGTAAGAAGTATCTAGGATGTGAAATCACGGTGTATTCAAAATATTGTGTAGCACCTGGTCATCACAGAACAGCGATTATATTTACTATTGACGATTCTGAAGTTAAATTCTGCTCTCGGTGTCGAATCGAGTATCCGATCGATTCAATTCACCTGTATAATAGTCGCGACTTGGTCGCTGAACACGTCGAACAGTTTAACATCGGTAGGAATTCCTTGAAGCTGACTCGGACTGCCTGGGCCACCGACGCCATCCGATCGCTGACTGAATGCAGCGAGTCTATCGATCAGTGAGATTATGATATTCTTCACATTCACACCGTTTTGGAGCTCGGCACACGATTTGAGAAACGCGTTGAGGGTCTGGAGGTGAAATTCGTCTGGAAATACCTGAAAGTAGTGGAAAAAAGTAAATATATCGACTCGTTTCCGTCACCCAGCGTTTTTTGAATTATTCGAAGACTAAAGGATGAATACTATTCATTTGGAAGCTCGTTTCGAGCACCTAATGAATCAATCATGGTCCCGATGCACAATTTTTTCTGTTTTTTTCACCTGAATAATGCATTCCATGAGGTATTCTTGGGCGATCGCATCCCTGCAGCTGACTACCTGCTCCAATATACCAGGTAGGACTAGCTGTGTGAGAAGAAAACATGTCAGAGTTACTGAAATCGACATTTTAGGATTTAAGACTGAATAAATGAAGGAAAACCTTCTTATATTTGTCGAGAGTGACGGTTTCCAGTTGGCTGAGCCTAACTAGATTCGTTCCAACCAGTATGCGAAGTTCTTCTCTCTCTCTTTCTCGTCTTTCTCGATCCCTGCTGTGACCCTGATGCTGCATTCTGACCCAGAGTTTGTTCATCTCTGCGAAATTCATGAGGACAAAGTCGATGCTGTCTCGTACCTGAAAGTCGAATAATTGTTTTTCAAGTTTGTATTTTCGATATTTCAGAGACAGAGACGAAAAGAGGAGTGATTAATTAGCGCAAGCGTTACCTATTCCTGGAATTCGTTGAAATATCTCTATTTTTTAGCCATTTTTAAAGCTTCAGATAATTTTTCTTCCATGAATGGATAAAATTTTAGGAATAGAATGGATAAATTCTGTTCCCGAAGAACAAAACTCTACCTGTAACGCCAACATTCCCGGGAAAGGCTCTTCCGTACTCACCGTTCCCTCTTGTTCTACTCCTTCGGCTACGTCGGGGAGCACGTTACGAGTGCATTGGAGTAGGTAGTTTCTCAGAAACAAACCTCTCAGGGGATGCTGAACGCCCCGACACATCTCTACCAAATCTCGCAAGAGGTCTCGCTTCAGACACGGGTTTGTCTTTATGTAAACCAGTCCAACCGTTATCAACAAATATCTGTAGGGAAGTATTAAATGTGATAAATTGTCAATTGTGAATCAGAATATGAAGAAAAAACATTGATTCTTCAATCTTTGAGCTTTCTTCGCTTTTCAGTGGATATATTACGATATAAAGAAAAAAAAAGTCTAAACCTCAGTAAAATGTAAAAAAGAAACAGAGATTTGATGAAATTTCGAATCCAAATCTTTAAATTTTGAACCCTTTTCCATTTTTTTTTCCAATATCGATCTAAATAATGAAAAAAACAAGTCGAAAAATTGGAGTAAAATTCTCGAATCGTTGAATATTTCCTACTTTTGAGTAAATATGTATCAAAATAAACGAGAACTGAACAAATTATGTTGTAAAATTGTTTCAATCATCGATTACTGTGTCCCTTGAGACTCACAATCTAGGCACTATGTTCCCGGCGTACTGTACGAGCTCGTAGAGGTCCGCGACTTTTCTTCCTTTCTGAAATTCGTCCAGTAGATAAAGTTCGAGGTGACGTAGTTCGTCGGTTATCGCCATATCTATGAAAAAATTGCTTAAGGAACTTTAAGTATCTTAAATTGACGGAAGAATCTGAAAGAATTTGAACAAGACCGGAGTAATACGGAAATCCTAGTGATTCGAAAAAGGATACAAAGTTCGTAGTAGCTCTTAGGACTAAGCAGCGAAGTCCTGAGTTCCCCGAGCATGGTAGATGCGTGCTTTAGCGCGTCCATGAGCCTCGATTTATCGAGACAGTGTTTCATCTGGAAGGCCTGAACCTTTACGACCCCGACGGCGTCCTCGAGCAGCTTCTCCTGCTCCTCGACCCCCGTCATTGTCGGAGTCATTGGCTGGGAAAAAAATAAAGATACCTACCGATGCCAGGGAGCACCATGCCAGGTAAGCCAAGTCATATAAAAGCGTGCTGTTACGTCTACCACACACTAAGTACCCTCATTCCCTGGCTGAGTGATTTTTGTAGGCAGGGCTGGTGGCGATAGAGGGACCCAAAATAAGTGAGAAGAGTTTTTTTACTCCAAAAAGTGACTAATAAGTGGGAAAAATCAATTATAACTCAGTAACTGCATCAACGGTCGTTGCAATTCTTATTTTGCACGATACTGAACCGAGATATGAGAAAAAAAAGGTGTTTTGGCAGTGCGGAACTAAATTGTGACCATAAAAGTGACTTAATTGATCAAATCTTGGACAAAGTGACTGTGTAAGTGTTGAAAAACTGCCCCAAATACCCAATAGATCATAGCAAGCTGGTCTCAAACCTTTTACGAACATTCGATGAAGATTTGATCAATTTAAACAGCGATAAGAGGAAGTAGAACTAGAAAAAAGAGCCAACACGCTGCGTCCTACGCTATTTCTTTAATTTCTCATGAAGGCGAGGAACTTTTGAGATAGAGAACATCTGATATTAATATTTTCTAGTCCTTGAAAAGAGGGGAAAAAATGTAACGTTCAATTTTCGGCGATTATGTAACGCAGTTGAGAAAATAACAATTTTGGAGAGGATCGTAGGTAGTTTTGATAGAATCTATAACTAGACATGTACATCGATCGGACTACTAAGTTGAGAAAACTGAACAACGTCGAATGAATCGCATGCAACGTAAGCGAAGATCTTTGATCGAAGGACGTTCTTCAAGGTCAAAGATCGTCCAGAAATGTTCAAACGACGTTGTTGATGCAATAGAAAGGATAAAATGAAGGAAATTTGTTCTAGAAGCTATTGAGAGGATAAAAAATTACCGCTAAACAATTGACTACTGGTTAATTCCAACAATGCTTTATTTCTACTGATCTACTGTCTACGAATGACTGGATGAGAAAAAATTGTTTTCACGGACCTGACGCGGTTTCTCTGTGTTAATTATTCGACTCTTTAAACGTAGCGAATATCGAGAAATGGAGAATTTTTAGGTTATGTTCCGCGATCGAACGAGAATGATGGAATATAGTGAAATAAAATAAAATAAATGAAAAATTACGTTATTATCAGATCTGAACTGCCATCCCCAGTCCATGGTTGACAACGAGAGAGGCACGGGCCAAGGTCATGAAAGATCGTCGGATGCGAGGAAACTGAGAGCTACTCGTCGAGCTATTGACGTACGTCGGTCTATTGACCGTCAGGTTAACCTATTGATACCGCGAGTAGTCAATTGAGGAATCTAGCGACCATCCAACGCAATGAATCATCAATCGTTTATTTCTATTCAATTTTTGTTTACTGCGGAATTTTAGGGGCCACGGTAGGCGCCGTGGTGCGGGGTTCCGTGCGAATATTATAAACCGTGTATCTTACCATGATTTTTGTTTTGTTTTCTCAATCCTTTTCCCCTTTGTTTCTTTCCACAGTCCTCGAACGGCTCCTTGTTTTATTCCTTATAAGGTAAATCGGTCCTTTTTTATACTCTCGCAATATGGCATCGTTCACATTATTCGAATGATACACGACGCACCCCAATCTCTCTTGCTGCTATGGTCGATTCGACCACTACTCTATGCAGCTCGTTGACAGATAAACATACGCGAAACCATGGAACGCGTCGTCTGCGCGATAAACTTTGTATCGTAATACTACCACGTCTCGTTGATACGGGATAATAGTAATAAGCGAGTTTTCCTCAACTGCGTTCAATCACTCGAATATTACTATGATTCTGTAATTGAATATAAAATTGAATTTTTCGATGATAGTTTTTGGTATTTAAAGCAGCCGTTTTACCGACGGTCGGGTGAATCTCCGAGTGCGCGTGCGCGGAGTACGTATTAGGTCACTTTTAACTTCTAGACGTTAAAAGTATGGATATACGATATCTGGTACGAGAAAATCGCCTAATGTAGGATTTTTATAGCAATTAACTAAACAATATATGTTTAGAATAGCCTGCTACGATTGTAGAATGGGTAAAAAACAGTAGAAGTAAGAAAGAAATTATGATGGCGACAGCATCGTCCTCCATAAAAGACTTATTTCATTAATAATTGTATTTCTATGAATAAACAGTCATCACGGTTAATTATGTGTTCAGCCAATCATTTATTTAATTCGTGTTGTAAACACTCTATCTCCCATTCATTGTTCCCATTTTCAACGCTTTTTGTATGCTTCGAAATGGCTAAAATCCTGCACCGTATTTGAATTCTGTTTTTAATGGAGACCAAGATGGAGGCGAATGACTGGACCCTGTTTTCAAAGGACTCTCTCATATTTACTAATCGTTTAATGATCTTCTGGACAATATATTGACGATTATTAATGCTATCCGGTTATCCGGCCGGACAGTAAAAACAGGCCGGATACCGGATATCCGGCACCCCTCTAGTTAAAAGTAACTTTATATGAACACCTTTTGAGTCCGCGCATGCGCAATCGCAGTCAAATAAGTTACGCTCGGCATGGAAAGCTTCATGAGGCTTCAATTAATTATTTATAAATATAACTGTACGCCCACCACAAAAACTCGCGTGGGATGTGTGCGATGACCGCCCTATATCAGATTAGAGGGTGTCGCGCGTCACGCAGCGTATTCGTACCATATGATATGATATGATACCAAAGAATGGTCCCTAATAAAAACCATAAAAACAAAAAATAAACATTTTGTTTTATTTATTTCTTAATTATCTAATATTTACTTCACGGCTATAATGACTGTTATCTCTTTTTTCTTTCGTATGTTTCTTCATCTGTTATTAATAATCGAAGCCTAATTAATATATTGTTCCTTTCATTATTATCTCTTATCCCTTTTGATAAAATTGAAAAAAAAATGATTCAATATGTACGCAGATGCACGAACACAATAAATGCTTGATAAATGTATTTGAAAAAAATTATCACAACGAAAAAAAAACTTTTGACTTGCTATTTTTCCTTTTGTTTACTGAGAATATTGAATATTGAATATTGGGAATCTGAGTTGGTCAATATGACATCTGGTGGACGAATTTTGTACTAGAATCGACCTACCTGGAGTAGTTCGAATTTCGCCACCAGGTGAAGCCACGCCCCCATTCAGATAATTCCGAATAATTATAGATATAATTGAAAGCGTGGAACATATGACGTGTTATGATTTTTTATTATGTTTCCTTTTTATCTGTTTTATTATTATTAAAATTCCCTGCTATCATACAATATAATTATATCACACAACGTATGTATAGGGTATGTATAGTAGGTAGTTATTATTGTTCATGAAGATAATGTAGTCTTTGTTCAAAATTATATCCTTCTGGATAAAAAAAAATTAAAATTAAAATGATAATGAATAAAAACGTCTTTTTTATTCCCTCGATCTGTATTTATATGTTACAATTGTGCAGCGCTGCTAATATATCTGCATCGCATGTATCCCAATCACGTTAATTTTATGATAATTTCTTCAGATAAGAAAAAGAAAAGAATTTGAAAATTAATTTATTACTTTGTGAATGAAATATTTACGATTTTTATAAGAATATAAAGAAAAAGATCTATGTTTTTGCTTTTCTTTATTACTATTTTCAAACTTAGTTATAGAAACTGATTTCAAATTTTTTGGTTGACGCTTATTCCGTATTAAAGCGTGTATGAAGATAGGATTTATCGATATGCAATTCATATCGCGTTATAAACTATAGAATGGCACGTGAGAATCAGTAGATTATTAATTATTATCATGAGTTTTAATTGATATGATAAAAAGAAACCCGAGAATTGTAAGAAAGGAGAGAATATCTAAGTAAAAATCTACAATATCCATTAAGAATATTGAAGAAAATTTTCATTGGCAACGGAATTGCAAAGTTGTTGAAAAAATCCATTTATTGCCATATTTTTTGTACTTTTTAATTTAAAAAAAAAGTTCAATTCCGGAAAACGGTGGCAGAAAAGTGCGCTAAGAATTTATCCGATTTCAAAATTTTCTCAGTGCAATTATATAATTTTGATTCTAACATCAGAAGCATAAAAAAAAAACTAATAATTTGTCACGAATAAAATAAACCAGAGCGAAACATTGATTAAAAATCAGATTTAGCGTTACAGCAGAAAAAAAAAAAAACTACTCCGCTTTTCACCACCTGATATTACCGTTCCTCAAATCTTTGTACGCGGACGCTGTGATAGTGCCATGACTTTGACTAAAGCTATTCAAAGATCTAAGATTCCTAATCGCAGTCGCAGGTTTTTGAATAACGTTGTGTCTAAGATGATTCTTAATATTCTGCGTTCTCGTTACTCCGGCGCTCCTCGTCCTGTGATTATCGGTCATAATCGCAGGCTGAGCAACGGGAATTAAATTTTGCCCGCAAGACGCGCTTTCCGCCGCTGGTCGCACGGCGTATCCAGAATTCCTCATCAGTCCTTGCTGCCCCGTGGGGATTCTCTCCCTTTGAAAATGAACAGGCATAGTCTGGTTCAGGTAGTTCTGAATCGTCTCGTTCTGATGCGTCGAATGGTGCGTCGGTGCAAAGTGCTTCGTTAAATTATTTGGCATTTTTGTGAGGTACTTCGCGTTCGTCGGACTCTCCTGATTGACTCTCTTAGGCAAACTAGGCTTCATCGTTTGTATGTTATTGTTCGTTATTGTCGCCGCCGGCAGCCTGTGTATCAACTGCGGTTTAGCTATCCGTCGCTGTTTCTGATGATTCACTTGCGCACCTGGTCTGCTGCTCGGACCGTACTGGAAATTGATGTCATGGCATTATTGAAATTTAAATACAGAAATTTAAACGATTCGTGGAATTTTAGACTATAAGGAGAACATTGAAGATTTATTTTGTGAATTGATTTTGTTCTATGAATCGAAGGATGATGTTTCGACGATGAAATTGAAAAGAACTGAGGATATCTAATTTTTGGAAAATTTGGAAATTCTAACGATTATTAAAATGTTTGAGGAACAAAAATGTATCGGAGAATTGATGAAAATATTTACATTCAATGATTGGCTATTTGCGACCTAGAATTATAGTTATTTGCAGTGCAAGCGTTTTTGTACAGCGTACATGCATGCACGCTACCATACTCTGTTTGAAATACGAATTATATTACGATACCTAAATGAATCCCATACGACAAGTGACCTGTAATAATAGGATTTCAATTCACACGTTTAAGAGCGAGAAATTGAATATTTTTAGTCTTTATCGACTCCGATTTAATTCCATTGTCGATCAACTTACGAGAGTGACTTGATCCGACTGTATAGAACGTTGGGATTTCGACAAATTTTGTTGCTGACTCAAGTACAAACAGCTCTTGGCCTGGCCCGGGGGAATGTTTCTGAACGGTCCGTTCATCAGGTTGTAGGCGTACTGCGCGGCGGTGTTTCTTCCTATAATAACGTTTCAATTTTGTCTGTTTAACTAAAACATTCAAGTTATTCAAAGGGAAGTTAAAATCCATTCGGAAGATCATCGGTGCATACGGTCGATAATTTATATTCACCGTTCTGCTGCACCGTCGTTCTGTCTCCCATCGCCACGTCCACATTCGCTATCTGAGATTTGCTGTGCCGCCCGATCCCGTTGTTCATGTACGACGCCGGGGCCGTCAGCTTCCTCGTTGCAGCTGGCAGACCTGCAGAAGAAGTTAGAAGTTAAAAAGAGTTTTCGGAAGATCGAAGATGAGGCAGGAGCCGTCGATGTACCGTGGGTTTCGTTCTGGAGGTGTTTGTAAGCCTCGGACCTAGTTTTTTCCTTCCGCAAATCGTCGGACGACAAATTGAACACTTTCTTAGAAGTTCCGTCCCCCTGGCCAGCGCCGCTACTCGTCTCCTTCCGAATGTGCTCCGAAAGTCTTCTGATTCTTGATTTCGACCTGAAGAATACGATAAAATCAATTTCGGAATTGGAAGAGATGAATTCTTCCTTCGTTGTCGATAATGCTCACATATTTTTGTGTTTTTTGTGCTTTTCATCCATCATAGCGTAAAGTTTGTTCCTATAATCGTCCACGGATAATTGTACGTCGTCTCTGAGCAGCGGGACGACGTTGGATCCTCTTTCCGGCTCGTTTCCCTTGGTGTGAAAACTGAAAATGAATTTTCTCCGTTGTAATTATATCGTAGATTATTTGTTCACGATTTTTAATCTTCGGTGAAGTCTTACTCCGCGACGTAGGGATGTTCCAAAGCCTCGACTGCGGTCAGTCTTTGGGTCGGATTAAAGACGATCAATTTATTCATCAGATTGATCGCGCTCTCTGAAACATTCGGGAGAAGTTCTTTTATCGTTCTTCGGGGACCTGCGGGTGTTTTCTCTAGCAAGTTAGTTCCATATCCTGCGCTGACGGAGTTCAAATCTAAAAACAGACATCGATAGCTGTTAATATATCGTTATTACTCTGCTTAAGAGTCTTTCGAACAGAATTTCAGGCTTCACCTTCTTCCGTAGGCTGCGGCAGAGTTCCCATTATCCTCTCGACCTGATTTATCGTCGATGAACCGGGGAATAAAGGCTTTCCTAAAAGCATTTCACCCAGAATGCAACCCAGACTCCACATATCGATGCCTTTCGTGTATCTGGAAAAGAATGAAGAGAATTAGAAGATAAAATGAATGAATTGAATGAATATATTGAAGAATATCTATAGATGAACAAAATTATTGAATAAATAACATGAATGAATGAACAAAATTA
>JAFFZH010015877.1:55579-77194 GCA_018420115.1 Euura saliciscinereae | reverse complement strand
TGAACAAAATTAATGAATGAATAACATGAATGAATGAACAAAATTATAAATGAATGAATAACACGAATGAATGGACAAAATTAATGAATGAATAAAATTGATGAATGAATAACATGAATGAATGAACAAAATAATGAATGAATAACATGAATGATTAGTGCATGAACAAAATGATTAAATGAATAACCTGAATGAATGAATGAATAACATGAACGAGTGAATAACATGAATGAATGAATAACATGAATGAATGAATAACATGAATGAATGAACAAAATTCATAAATGAATAGCCTGAATGAATGAACGAATGAGTTAACGAATCAAGTGAATGAAGAAAATAAATGAGTGAAATGAATGAAGGAATGAAAAAAAAGGTGACTGCAACTTCAATCAGTAATTCTAGAGGATTTCAGAGTCTGAATCTTGAGTCAATTTATGAATTTCTCTTAATTTTTCTTGTTTAATAGTATGATTCTCTCACCTCTTAGAGGCGATTAGAATCTCCGGAGCCCTGTACCAGCGAGTAGCGACGTAGTCTGTGAGAGTCGGATCGCTTCCCGATTCCCTGTCGCCTTCTCCGATCTGGGTAACGGATCTGGCTAGTCCAAAGTCAGCGATTTTACAATGGCATTGTGCGTTGAGCAAAATGTTGGACGGCTGAAATGAACAATCATCCGCATTTTAGCTGGGTAAAATTAGACGGAGGATCATCGCTCGGTACCTTCAAATCTCTGTGTATCACGTTCCCGGAGTGGATATACTTTATCGCCTTGAACAACTGGTACATGATAAACACCTTGTGAATATCCTTTAGAATATTTCCTCTCTTGATGACGTTGTGAAGATCAGTTTCTAGAAAATTACAAAATTAACTAAAAATTCTCCCGCAGCGATAGACCGGGGCAAAAGTATCTCACCCATGTATTCAAAAACTAGGTAAATATCCTTGTCGTTATTCGCCTTATGGAGTCCGATGAGCTGAATGATGTTCTCATGATTAGCGAACGACAGTAGAAACATTATTTCTCTGAATGTGCGTTGGGCGTCGGTTTGGTTCCTGAAGGCATCGAAGATCTTCTTCACGGCTACAGTCTCCTTGGTTCTCTTTTCTACGGCTTTCCACACGATTCCATAGGCCTGAAATATCGAGACGTGAGAGAAAAACGAACGGAGCGCTCTTCAAAATTTCAGCGACGCGTCGATAGATGAATTTACCCCTTTTCCAAGCCTTCGAATAATGTCGTACTGCTTCGTGACATGGTTGTCGATTTCGGATACTTTTTCCATGCTGCTTTTTCCTGACATTTCAAAGACGATCAAAGGCGACGACGAGATAACGATGGATAATTTGTTTGTACAGAAATTTTTTTTTTAACAATAATAAACTATTGCTGAAAAAGTTTTAATCACATTTTTATACATTAGGAAGGAGATTTGAGTTGAAAGTTGTTTTTTATTCAACCTTTGACACATCGATGGGGGATATTTGTATTTATAAAATACATTTCACGTCGCCGTGGCAACGGTACCCAGTGCCACTCGGTGGTCATGGACGATACCAGCCAAAACAAAACAAGGAATAATTAATTAATCTGCTTGTCTTTCAAGTTGGAAGAAATGATAACAATAAATTTATCTTTTGCAAAAATTATTTTATTATTTATTATTTTTCTCTCTACATAAGTGGATCTTAAAATAATTATATATTTTTGTTGCAGTTTTCTTGGGTTTCAAAAAATATTATTATTATTTTAATAATTAAATTTAATGCGCACTCATATTGCTTTTTTTTTTCTACATCGTAGTGTTTTTTTTTCAATTTTTTCATTGTAATAATCTCTGATAGAATTTGAAAAGAATAAAATATAAACAAGCTTGATATCCATAACCGGAATAATGAAACACTCGGTAAGTGTAGATAATAACACATAAAAAAATAGTAATTATAATTATATTTGAATAATAATATATCACGAGAAGAAAATTAAATGCGTGTGTATCTAATAATTAGAGGAAATATTTGTATTTTCTGGTCCAAAAAAAAAAAAAAAAAAAAAAAAATTTAAGCTCAGAAAAAAAAAAAAAAAAAAAAAAAAATGATAAATTCAAGCTCAGAAAAGAGCCTCAAAGAATGTATTCGGTGTAGTTTGAAAAATAAATGCGAAATGGAAAATTGATAAGCGTATCTAATATTATATCGAGTATTAAAAGCGTTCTCTCGAATTTCTTGCCGAAAGAAGAGTTCTGTGCAAAAGTTTATTTCCTTCATTCGCTCTCATCGTGCCTCGTTTTAGAAAATTACGAATCGATAACGTTAATTATGATAGTAGTACGGATATTGAGACCCGACTGAATGGAATTAGAACTCAAAATCCAGCATAGATGCAATATTTAGAATATCAAAAATCATTGGCTAAAAATTGTGTATCAACGATTTTAGTTAGTCAATGTATCTAAAAAAATATTTGCATCAACGTGTCTCTGTGCTTCGTGTTTCGATTCTATTCATAACAGTTGCCACAATATTTCTCTCTCTCTCTCTCTCTCTCTCATCCATTTCGTTCCATTCCATATAATTTATCATTTATTTCGCAATCAAAAAATCTCTCAAACGACATTAGTGTATTAATATTATTGTAGTAAATTCCCTCGTTGTTATCTCCGTATCCTCCGTCCCAAAGTAGCGGAGAAATTTACTTCCTCGGCTGTTGGATTATGTTAGGACGAGAACAATGGGCCGGACGTGCGTCGTGCGTCGGCGCCGGCTTCTCGTGAAAGTTCTGAACCGCCTCGGGAGGAAAGTCCGCGTTTCCTCTAGCCGGGGCTCCGCTGATCATCATAGTCTTCGGAGGGCTGCGGAAAACGAACAAATTAATACAATTCTCGTTTCTCTCTCTCTTTTCGAGCCTCGTTTTCGATGTACCTAGTCGACGGCTTCAGCTCCTCGGACTCTTTGCTCGGCTTCGCTTCCGGATCCCTCGGATTTTTGTGCTGCGTTATTCTCATGCCTCCTGCTTTAACTGATAACAGAATTAAAAAAAAAAAAAAAAATTGTTAAAAATCGGGATAATGTTAATTCCGAAAAATCGACGTTATTAATTTTTTTTTCTTTCTAGATCAATAATTAATAAATAAATAATAAATAGTAATAATTTTGAAAAAAATGATGACGAAATAGTTTTTTTTTGTTTGGATTGAATATAAAAAAAATTAAACAGCAATGTTTAATAATTTATTAATTATCTTGTGAATATGCAATTTATTTATTTATTTTCGGACGCATGTCGCGTATGCGAGTCCGTCTACTGCGTACGTCGTCGTAGCGGCGTCTGTTTGACATTGAGACCGAAGAGGTTATTATGGTTTTTTTTTAGACTCTTTGTGACGAATAACAGCCACTTATGATTGTTTCGGGGAGAATTCTATCGATATAGAAAATGATTGATTATTACCTGCTGGAGGATGTCCTCCCTTCAATTCGCACTCTTGATCCGTTGCAGACATGATTGTATATCGATTTATTACTTTGTTCGTAAATATAGTCAATTTACGGTTATTCGATGATTGCCGGCGCGACACGATCCAATATGTTTCACTATGTACGACTGAGCAGTGACTATGCGTGATATGCGTGGCATTCGCGGTGTTCAATGCTCAACACAACGATATCATACGCGTCTGAGTGCGTAGGTGCAACGAGCGAAACGCGGCGATAAAAATGGCCGTCGTTCTCGATGAGATAGGCAGATTTTTTTTTGCTCAACCACAACCTGTAAAAAGGTTTATCTGATAGAGGCTCTTTTTCGCTCTTATCTCTTTGACTTTCTGATCCCTGATTAGACGCAGAGTTCGATAGATAGAATGTATCGAATGTACATAGAGATACAATGTAAATCAATGTTGATGCCGGTGTTTGTTTTTGTTTTTGTTATTCGTCATTAAAATTTATCGTCGTGGTGCGTTCGTAAAGTCTACTCAGTCCGCGGTTCGCATTAGCAATTGGTCCATTCTTTTGAACTCAATGTCACAATTGGTTATCAAGCTACGGTCCGCGGACTGAGTACACTTTACGAACGCACTCGACGACTCGGGATTCATTGTTTGAATTCGCATGCTTGTGTATTTAGGGTCTTAGAAAATATCTAAAACTTCAGTAAAATAGTTCACTTTCTTTTATTTGGGGTTGATATTATCCGTCCAGTGTCACATTCACCGTGTTCAGTTTTGATTTTGACTCGTTAACCGTCTGATAGCGGGAGTACCGCGAAATTTGAATTCAGACCGAAGACTTTCGTCGAAGTCAAGCGGTTATTCATTTGTAAAATTGTTCGTATGCAACATCTACCAAAATAGACTAAGAATATTTGAAAATTATCCAAAATTAGGTAAAGTCGCGATATAAAATTGCAAAATATTTCTTGTAGTCGTTAAAAATCGCTAATTAATGACGCAAAATTACAGATAATCAGAAAATCAAGTCGATCACAGAATTGAAGTGAGAATTATAAGTTCTCGACTATCGTACGAGTATTTTTTTCCTTTTCTTTTAAGTTTCTGTTGTTGTCGACAATCTGAATCAACAATATCCAATTTATCGGCGTTTGAATTAAATCTACGATATTTGGACACATTTTTTCGGTGTATTTTTTAATTACCGATTTCTTTTCTTTTTCCTAAGAAGCTAAGATAGATAAGAATCAATGAAAATTACGAATTTTCAACAATCACTGAATAGCGTTCATCACAAATATTTTAATTAATTAACTTCCTAAGTTGTAGTCATTTTTGATTTTCCAAAACTACTGAAAAGATTTTTTTTTTGTCAATTGTAACGTAATCACGATTCTAAATAACTGTTTTTTCTTCTTTTGCATTCTTAAGACCAGAATCGTTGAATTTCTGTATCAAACTAGAAAATAAGCTTAAAAAATTCGTAGAACTCGCTACTACCTATTTTTATTATTCATCAATAAACGTGAAATACGATGTTAAAATTGTTTAGAGATTATCGTAAACGGATTAGGGTCTGTAAAAATAATTCCCAAGTCTCAAGGAATTGATTTTATTCAATACGAATGATATTTTATTAGTTAATTAATCAATTGAAAAAGGATAGATAAATTGTTTCTGTAATAATATTTCATCAGTAAACAATATTATTACTATTTTCACTTAGAAGGTCCAGCCATGAGCTTCTGCTTGTCTTCCTGGTACTTGTAATGAAGATCCTTGCAGTCTTCGTCGGAGATGTGGACCCAACCAGTAGATTTCATGTGGTAAACTGAAAACAAGAATAAAAAATCAACGATCATTGGTCGAAACAGTGAAGAAATCGACTAAAATCGTCAAAAAGACGACTTCTATCACCTCTGACGATTCCTCCAGAGTACGCGTCCCTGTGAGTCGCGTGGTAGATCGACCGTCTTCCCAATTCGTAAGCTTCGTTGTCCTCCAGGTCCCAGTGGTACCCGGAATCCAGGACACCAAAGGCGTAGACGGACCCTGAACCAACGCTGAAAACTTTGCCGGCGGTTCTGGTTCCCTCGGAATCAACGTAATACAGGCCAGGTCCTCTCTTGTCCCAGCCGGCGATCATCATGCCTATGAAATTGAAGTAGTTTTAAATATAGTAAAAGGCTGGAAGAAAATTTATATATTGTTTTTAGATTCTAAGCAGGAAAATTTGACCTTGCGATCTGAAAGAATCTATTTTTAATGAGTTTTAATGATTTTTTTTGGATAAAAGAAAATTATTCTCTGTATACAAGCCAAGAAATTCACTCCTAGGTCATGAACAAACTTATAATTCAATTTTGAAGTCGAAGAAACTGCTTCCGTTTAGACATAATTATTTCTTAATCAAAGGCTGAAAGTGGATCCTCGGAGCATAAATTAAGCTTTATTGAGCTTCTTTCTTTCCATATTCTCTCATTTTCGTCCCCGACGTAGACGTACCCATGGAAAGTCCCATTCCTTTGTAGTTATAAACCATGTTAGACATGAGTTTGCTGGCAGCAGCGACAGAGATTCTCTCTCTATTCCTAAGCTCGTACATTCTGCACTGCTTGGCCAGGACGCGATCCCAGTAAACGCAGTCTGCAGCTCCACCGGCCAGTGTTCCCAAGAGGTAGTCATTGATCTCGACGATCTTCTTCATGCTCTGCGAACCTGATGAGCAGCAAATGAAAAACAATCATAACTTGAGCTTTCCAAAAAAAAATTCAAATAAAATTGTAACTGGCTTCAATTATTTATTGTCTCGCTAGTAAAAATTCATAAAACATGGCGATCAGATCAATTTTCGCTGCGTTTCTTCTTGTTTATTACTCTGGATATGCAATTTTTTTCCTTCCCTTCAACCATTTGATTTGTTTCATCGTGTTTCAATAAATATAATTCCATCAGTCGATGCCGTCTGTTTTTTTTTTAATCCTTCGCCAGTTGCAAGATTAACTTCGGAATCCCAAGTGTTATAAGAATTTCGTGGAATTTGGACAAAAATCGTCAAGTTATTCAGTCGATTATTAAATAATGAGCCAGAAAAACAAAAGATAGAATTTTAATCCTAATTTTCAGAGCCAAAACTAGTTGGAATCAGCTTCCAACAATATTCTTCGGTACTCGACTACTTTTTGATCAGAATTTTATAATCTCACCGATAAACTGTCCTCCGGTGGCCCGAGAGTCGACGGCGAGTACGACTCCGCCTTTGTAGCGGAATCCGAGGGTGGTGGTACCATGGTCGAAGTGGATTTTCAGTTTCTTGCCAGTTTCATCGGTGGAGAATCGGGACAGATTTTCCTTAGGCTGTAGGAGTTCGCCATATCACTCGAAAAGTTAGGTTATGTTCTACGAGATTCTCGGAGTTATCATCGATTGACGCCGGAAAAACGGCACCAGGTAAGAAAAACTATCGGATCGTGCGATGGATCGTGAATATAGCGAGACTTTGTTCGAAATTTAAAAATGATTCGGTGATATTAAGGAGCATGATGATGATGCACTTTGCGGCGCTGCTGTCAAAGCTCTGAATAAATAGACTGAGATACTCACGTTGGCGAACGGAGGCATCGCCAGGTCCAAATTGTTGAGGAAATTCTTGCTGTAAGACTCGATTTCGCCTTGAAAATTGTCATTGTTTTGCGGTAAATTGAGATCTAGGTAAGAATTTATTCCGCAAACTTCAGCGAGCGCCATGTTTGACAATTTGTGCTTGTTCAACTGTCGCGGAGTACTCGATGTGTGTGAGCGGTACCGTGCGACGGGTCGGTCTCGAGTCTAGGGAAATCCTAGGGAATATTTTAGTTCCATTTAGAGCCGACGGAGCGCTGCGAGCGCGTCAGTCATCGAATAACAAATACGCAGATAGGCGATTTTCGCGTTTTTATCGAACTAAAGAGGGGAATCCCAGAGAATTTAGGGAAATTTGGACAAGTATGAACGTCAAATTTTCTTTCTGGGATCTGAAATGACGCGTTTTGGTGATAGCGAAGCTTTCGAAATACTATAGAATTGAGAAGACTATTTTTATAGACCGTAACGACTAATGGACGTTAAATAATTCGTTTTTGTATCCGATGTGACGTCACGGAATGCTAGGAAAGTTTCTAGTTCCACTTGGAGCCGAGGGAGCGGTGCGAGCGCGTCAGTCATCGAATAAGATAAGTAATGGCGTTTTCCGCTGGGCCTACACCGTCCTGCACCGTCTACACTGCTGCACTGGTGCAAGCTTCAAAATCCGCTCCCAGAGTACGCTGTGATGCGAACTTTTCAAGATACGTGTGTTCAGCTCACGATTTCTTTTTTTTCGCATCACAGCGCACTCTGGGAGCGGATTTTGAAGCTTGCACCAGTGCAGCAGTGTAGACGGTGCAGGACAGTGTAGGCCCAGCGGAAAACGCCATAATACGCAGATAGGCGATCCTCGCGTTTTTATCGAACTAAATAGGGGAATCCCAAAGGATTTGGGGAAATTTAGACAAGTATGAATGTCAAATTTTCTTTCTCGAATCTGAAATGACGCGTTTTGGCGATAGCGAAGCTTTCGAAATACTATAGAAGTGGGAAGACTTTTTATAGACCGTAACGACTAATGGACGTTAAATAATTCGTTCTTGTATCCGATGTGACGTCACGAAATGCTAGAAGAATTTCTAGTTCCACTTAGAGCCGATGGAGCGCTGCGAGCGCGTCAGTCATCGAATGAAAAATACGCAGATCGGCCATTTTCGCGCTTTTATCGAACTGAAAAGGGGAATCCCAAATGATTTAGAGAAATTTGGACAAGTATGAACATCAAATTTTCTTTCTCGACTCTGAAATGACGCGTTTTGGCGATAGCGAAGCTTTTGAAATACTATAGAAGTGGAAAAGACTATTTTTACGGACCGTAACGACTAATTGACGCTAAATTATTCATTTTTTTATCCGATGTGACGTCACAGACCGAAATCTCGGCGGCCATACTCTTCTGTTGAACATTGTAGACCGTAGCGCTCCACCGAGAGTTTCAAGGCAGGAATTTTTACCGCGAAATTCAAATTCTCTGTTGTAAAACTTGATTTATTTGGAAAAAAGCTATAAATAATTGAGTTTTAATAGTTTTTGTGAATCGCAGTGAGTTAATCTTCGAAATGTAAAGAAAGAATTTATATTTGCTTCTTTTTTTTTTCAGGAATTTAGGAATATCTTTGAAGTCGATTGGTCTGAATGGTTTCAAACACACAAAATGCTTGAATTTGACGTCAAATAATGATAATATGATGGGAAATAAAATGAAATTGCAGCTTGTTACATATATTGTTGATATCATGACACAGAATATTGCTTTTTATTCAATTTTCTCTGTTATACGTAACATAAACGACTTGATATCGGTTACACAGGCGATTCTGACAGAGCAGAGAGATATACATATATTTTTTATAATAATAATGATAAATAATAATACGTTATTAATGATTGTCGAGGAGATTAAACGTTACATTAACCATATGCTATATCAATCTTGTAAACAATTAATCTGTCGGAGGATACATACAGATTCAATTACAGAGTGTAGAATTAATCAAATATCCGCAGTCAATTAATTAGTAGATCGATTTTGACACATTTAGTGCACGATAATCATTCAATTATCATTATTATTATTTTCATATGAATACGTGTATAGGAAGGAATTATACATTTCTGTTATCATTCAATGCACGGAATTCATTATTATTATTAGACTCATACGTACACTTTTGTTGTATATAGAATAGTGACGCAATGATGTCTCTGGTCGCATCGTATACGATTGATAATTGATTTTAGGACACAATAACACCTTTACAAAATCGTGTCATGTAAATAGACATCATATAGATTAAATTCAGTATAATAGAATAAACGATCAAACTTATAAAGCGTGTATAAAAATAGACTTAGAACCTACGTAGAATAGATATGCGATAAAATACGTAACTGTTTTACATACACAGGCTTGTAGAGGCTTAAATGTACATAGATACATGGATAGATTCTATATTCTTATGTATAGTACTCGACATTAACAAATTACTGCACTTAACTATTCCACATGACATATAGATCGACAAGATAAGTAAAATACGACGCATCACTCAACGTCCTCTGTAATATCGAACTGTGTTATTTTCGAAAATAATAATAATATTTCCGTAAGAGCTAAACACATATTTAGCATATCGAACGAGAGGTGATACAGACGATACAAAGCTGCAAAAGTATTGGCTCTAGATGTCCGTTGTTTATCTAGATTCGACACTGCAGTAGAAACTCTAAAAATTCATAACTTTTACAATTTTTTATATTTCGAGATGAAATTTGGTGTCGATACTCAGTGCATGAAAACGCGCCAGGAAAAAAATCTCCGACCAATACTTCTTGCAGTTTCACGGTCTGATAGCTGCCGATTAATCAATCAACCGCCGAGGGGGAAATAACTCAAGATTTCACTGACACATTATTTTTATACTTGAATTGAATTATTTCATTTATTTGAATTGAATTTCATCATTTTTCTTATTTCAAATTATTTCTTTTATCACAATTATAATTTTTTCTCATTATTTCATTCATTTCATTCATTTGCTCGATGATATCTCAATATTTCACGAGCTTTTACACTTTATTTCAACGATTTATTTCCCTCTCGTCAACCGCACAGGCAGTGAATTCATAATCAGAGGAACAGACATGATTACTCTTAGATTACAGCTTAGAGTAAGCCTAAATTATTCACAGTGTAAAATATATATACATCGACACTTTATTCTTTAAAGATACGTTTGGGCCTCTGGAGCGAAACAGTCATTAATTATTCGGTAGCCAATTACCTTTTGGACAGAGAAGAAGCGGAATTGGTAGAAAGAGATTACCCGCTGCGAACCCAGACTGGGATTATCATATCAAGGTTTCATCAGTTTTCGACAAAATTTTCTTCTTGCGATATCACGTAGAGGGGATCGATCGATGAATCATCGTATCGAACCATAGAAGGAAGATCAGTATTGGGAACCACTAAATATTTAGTGTGACTAATTACTTCACAAATTACAAATTACAGTTGTAATTTGTAATTAGAATTTATTTAATTAGAAAAACGCCCATTTCTGGAAGGTATATTCATTCATTAGGCCGTGTCTACTCTTATATCGGCATTGTTTCAACAACAATGATCAAGCGTCTTGATATTTTCATGCGATTATTCACGAGATACTTAAGTTAACATTTTACAATATATAGTACATGTACCTTATATGTGTAGAAAATATAATTATAGGATCTATCTAATCATACAAGGGATCGTATAGGAATATTTTTTTTTAAATTAAGGAAGTTGAATGACTTTTTTCTATCATTTTCTCGTCCGATAATTTGGTCTTTGATTAATATCGATGGAAAACTGATTGTTTATAGTTGCTTTTTACACGAATCCAGTTTTTCGATCAAGAAGTTTTTTTTTTCTTATCATATTTCTCATGAACATTGATTGTTACGTTCAATTCGAGGAAACTTTTCTAATATCCGTATGCATCAAAATGATGAGAAACAATGATAAACTGGATCTATTTGATTCTAAGTTTTCGAAAATATCCCAGTTTCACTTGAAATTTGGAATATACTTGTCGAAATTGGGATCGAAAATTTTGTCCAGCTATTTAAGTGTGAGATTATTTGTCTATTCCTTGATTTTCAATAAATAAATTGTTTGTTAGATCATTATTGATAATTTTTGTAACTTGTACATATATTTCCCTCTTCTTCTTCTTCATTTTTATGATTATTATTATAAAGCCTGACGATTTTTTTTCTTCTAGCTTTGGAGAATCTGCTTGATGAAACTTTGCTGTCTCGTATAGTAAAAAAAAAGTATGTTGATATTATCATGCGATAAGCTAAAAGACGGATTATATTATTTTGAAGAGAGGTAGAAAATGAATTTGTGAGAAAAATTAGTAAACACATTTTCTCAAGCGATATAATATTAATGATTATATTAAGTTCAGACCAAGAAGATGAAGACACTTTTCATTAATTATATTCCTTTAAAGAAAAATTGAAATTTGAAAAATAAAGAAATTAATTAAAAAAAAAATCAAATTAATGAAGAAATTTCGATCTAAATTTCGACACTGCAAAATATTCTTTGAGAATCATTAACGACACCGTATAGGGTTTCCGAAACCGATGAATATTCGTGTATAAAATTAATCGGTTCTCGCTAATTAGACACAGTATATTAATCATACATCACATTTTTTATATTGAATATTGAATATTGAATACTAAACACGAATATATTACGTGTGTGTAGGGTTCGCAATCAAAATTTACATTTCTGTATCTTAATGGAATAAAATGGGGGATTCATGGTCCTCGCAGTGGAGAGACAAGAACCACCAGAACGAAAAGTGGAGAGACTTCACCCTCGCGATTTTTTGTTTCCCAGGTGAAAAATGAACGATATGATTTATTTCGACTTATTTCTTTTTTTTAACATTAACACAACGAAGCTTTAAGATTCAGACAAATTTATAAAAATTATCTCATTTTCATTGTTGGAAGTTTTTCTACAATAATTAAATCAAAATTATTCTAATGATAGACGTTTCCTAAAGTAATTGTTACATTTATGTGTTTTTTTTTTCTCTTTTCTATATTCTTACATAGTCAAATCCCTACATTGCCTTATAACGCTTCAGTAGCCTATGTATAAAGAAAAATCAGCTCTGGCATCAGATTCAATTCGGGGTAATTCGTAAAAAATAACCCTCAATCTCAATCGGCTGCTGTTTTCTTTTTTTCAAGATTTTTCTTCACGATATGTGAGACTAATTGGACCAACAATGATTTTTTTAAAACATTTTTTAACGGATTTATAGGAAAAAATTCAACAATTCACTTAAATCTCCAAAAACCGTCTGAGACATTGAAAAATTCAATTCACACTGGAAACAGGAATTTCAGAGGCAAAAGACGTAGGATCCTCAAGTGAACTGGAATTTGTAGGCAGTGAGACAAAAAATTGCGGTCTTAAGCATATTTTTTTAATTATTTTTTGGAACACCGTTTTTTTAACTTTTCAGTAAAAACTTCGATGAAATATAGCTTTTAGGTCATTTTTTTCATCAAATCTCTGCGGACGATCTAATCTGGACCTAAAAGACAACCTTGTAGATAATGAATCGTTAAAAATATTCACATCTCTGTAAAAAATAGTTCAAATGATCTGATATTTGATAAAAATTTTAAGAAACTGTGAGGAAAACTCTGGAAAAAAAATCATCAACAGCCGAATGATCCTCCGATATGACATACCTACTAATAGCTGAAAATTATGTACTACTATTTTTTTAATCGATTATTATTACTATTATTATTATTATTATATTTGGATATGATACAGTTCACAGCATTCTTATGTACACAGATTAAATATTGTTCATAATCTAAATGTAAAAAGAGTAAAAAATAGACCATCGAATAAATAATTGAATCAATTAATGGAAAATGGTACGAAAGGTGTTTCGAGGAAATGTAGAGTTGAAATTAGTTAGAGACATAATTGATGGGATCGAATAACCAGAAACAGGAGGGCGAAACACGATTGAAACATAAAACGTCGAACGAACGGCTTTGATGACGATTTTTCTTCAATTTGTTAAAATTCTAATCACGGGTCAGAGAAAATATAGGAATATAATTGTGTAATTAATTGTTGTAGGCGTTTGTTAAACCCTGAGCGACAGACTTAATAATTTTGACGTCGCAATTCGTATTCGTAATTCCGAGGGCAGGCGTGGTCACAGTTCCCTAATTCCCTGATTACAGGGCCGGGCTTTATCCGCGTGGGTACAAAGCAAGTCGAATTAAAATGTAGAGGCTTCAAATCGGCCAGAAGGAAATAACGAGATTTCAGGAATTAATTAAACCGTTGGAAGAACGATTTTCCACGTTGTCAGGTACAAAGCTTCCTCCAGTAATTCAGGGAAAAATCGATTTTCAATTTTCGAGTGGCTTTCTTCGGTGCCACTTTGATCAGACTCCGAGACTATCAGCGTTCAAAGGATAAGACGATCGATATTTCCTTATCAAACACGGATTTTCTTGAAGAGTCGCGATACTCGCGCTGCCGTTACTTATTACTTGTGTTAGCCTCTCACTTTATTGCCAAAGTTAACTGTCAGTTATCAGAGAAAAGCTTTTTGCCGGTACCCGCAATGGCTGTAATGAAATAGCTTTATGTACTCCCAGAGCCCTGGAAACGAAGACGTGAAGAGAGAGAGTTAGACACTCTCAACTTGGAAGGAAAACAAGAAAAGAAAATTACCTCTGAAAGCAGGGAGGAAAAATTTAATGAAGAAAACGTGTTCAAATCGTTAGATTTTCCTTCAGTACATAAAAAATACTAGCTTAGCCGTCATGGAATTCTGGAAAACCGGGAAATGACAGGGAATTCGGGCTCATATCCTGGAATTTGTCAATTTTTCGAAACTATGGAGAGAAAATTGAATTAAGAAAACGTTTTCAGATCGTTAGATTTTACTCCAGTCCATAAAAATACTAGGGAATTCTGGAAAACCGGGAAAAGTCAGAGAATTCGGACTCATATCCTGGAATTTTTCCATTTTCCACCCACAGCTTGTATGATTTTTCGAAAATATTGAAAATCACGCACTAATCCTGAAGTTACCTCAGTTTCTCTGGATTAAAATTTTCATTGGTGTGTTTGAAAATTGATCAAATTGGAAAATTTTCCCATTCCAATTGAATCAAGGCTGCTTAATACGATCAAATTTTTCGATTCAAAATTAATTATTGTTTCCCAGTTTGATTCTTGGAGCGCCACAATAACACGTCTTCTTAAAAAAAAAAATTGAAGCCAAAAATAGCCCGATTTCGAATTTTCAAAAATTTAACAATCCTCGAATCATCGGTAATAGAAAACACAATAATTAATGAACGTTCGGTAACTCAGTTTGTGTAGAATAAAAATACAAGAAAAAATGACCAGTTTCATTCTGCAACGAAAACTCCTGTAAAATTGTGTTGCTTGAGTAAATCAAGTTCCAAAATTGCTTGAAAAATAAAAATTTTCGACTGAAAATTCAGGAAATGTCAGAGAATTTGATATTCCGTTGACGCTAGACGAAAGGGCTGCACAATTTCAATATATCTCTAGAGAAATGTAATCCTATCAGAAAGGGATGATGGAAATCCACCATGGACCCGGTCAATATGTTATTATTATACTCCTATAGCGAACTTTTGATTATTAGACCTCCACCTCTGCACCACTGCACCGGTAGGTAGGTATACCTATAGGTTTATATATTAATCGTAATGTAATGGGTTTAGTTTGTAAAGTGTATAATAATGGGGTGCGATACCCTGAATTAATAATGAACGTAAATTGCGTATAATTTAGTGTCATTACACTCATTGTAATTCACAAGCTTATATAATACTGTTGTTGCCACTTTTGCATCCACAAGGATATAAAAAAGGCAGATTTCAGGCTAACGACTGTAAAAGAAAAGGGGGAAAAAATTCATTTGCATCCACTCAAAGTCATTTGTGAATAACATTTGGAGAAAAATCACCCGAATTGACGATATAGTTATTTGTCACATAAATTACTGTCATTCACATCATGGTGGCCACTGTAAAGAGTAAAAAAAAAAATTCTCGACTTTTTCCCGACCATTTTTCGAATTTCTTGAATTTTCCCTGACTTGTTTTCCTGACCAGTGATCCCCATGTTTAACTTTTCAGCACTTTGAGAAATGAAAAATTAAATACAGAGAACGTGGTTCACAAGACGTGAAGATTTTCGCAGCTCTTGCTTTTTGTATCGTTGATGCACATTTTGCTGAGTATTTCACGAGCCAGGTTCAAGCTGAGGGCTGTTTTACTCGCGTGTAATTTAGCGAGCATTTTTCCCTTGCTACCCTGACGTCGTAGTTTTTTATCACGTGATTCACGAAGACGTATCTGTTTCAGTACACCTACCAGAAGTTCGTCGACGTTGTGTTGAATACCACTCGACGTTTCGATGAATTTACATTCCCTCAATGTAGCCAGCTGCTTTCCCTCTGGTTCAATGTAAACCACAGACACATCAGGTGCCAAATTTTATTCAGAGTTCATACTTTTCAAGTATAGAAGTTTTCAAATAATTTTCCTTTGAAAAAACAATTTTTTTTTAACTTTACGTGAAAGAAATACTTGATTTCTATCTTTTCAAAGGAATTTCTGTAATTTTATGTATATTGTACTCTTGATTTATTTCCTTTCAATAAATAGATTTGCAAAAAAAAAAAACCTGTTAAAAATGATGAGAAAGATAATTGGGAACTAAAAAAAGAAGATATTTAATTCATGATTGTAAAAATTGAGTCTAGAATCGATAGAAAATTTGGAAAATGGTCAAAATCGTCTCTTCAAACTCGAACTTGTTTTTCATTTGTTAAAATGTAAGGAAAATAGTTGTATTTTTCGTTCTATCACCGAAAATTTTGAATATTAAAAAAAAAAACAACAAAAAACAAAGAGCTTCAATATAAATCATAAATTGCTTTTAGCAGAGGTCTCATCGTTATTATTACATTTTTTTTTTTTACATAACAATCATCGACTCACCGTTTGCCGTGATTGTGCGACTCCTGGCGAGGTCAGCCTTGTTTCCAACGACGATGACTGAGTGTTCCTGGGTGAAGTGTTCTCTCCATAGATAATTCAGGATCTCTTCTGCCGCTTCGAAGCTCGCTCGTGAGACAATGGAATATATGACAATGCAAGCGTGGGGTTCGTAAGTGGACAGAGAATTTTCCACCTGTAATAATAATGGCGATGATAACAATAATTAAATACGAGTTTAATTGATAAGTGTGATGGTAAATCTGATTAGGGATTTTGGGACGTTAGCTGATGTCCTGTACCGGAAATACCGGAGAACCCAAAATGTGAGAGAGAGATGTGGGGTTTAGAAGATCGGAGACCCTTGATAATTCCATTTCCTCTTAAAACCAGCCTCCGCGGGACCGACCCTTTGTCAAATTGGACCTTAACCGGATGAAACATTGTCTCTGGTTCTGTTTCACGAAATCAGATGCGTTATCCGGGGTTCTCCAATGGCAATTGTTGTTTTGTAATTAATTAGACGAAACGGTGTTCGCGAACCTTGACCCGGGACCGGAAAACAAAAGTGCAAGAAATGAAAAGCTTCAAAAGAGCTTTTTTTGGTCATAAGGAAAATTATAATTTGATCGTTCCAAAATCTATCTCGTCATTTCAAACTTCCAAGAGAATTTCAGGTTTTCCATAACAATATTTGTCATTCTTAAAAAGCGAAAACGCACATTTTTGTTAATCAACACATGCAAAGATGTGCATTTTTGATGATTGCTGATAATTCCCTAAGAATTCCAGGATATTCCAGGAACAACAAAATTCACTGAGGTCTCCAGGAAGTCCAGGTTTTTTTTAAGAAGATGGACACCGTGATTTTGTATTTTATATGTTACATTTTGGATTTTTTATTCTGATATTTTAAATTTTGCATGTTGGATTTTGGATTTTACATTTTCAGGGTGTCTACTCGAGTCAGGATCTATAATTGCCTGAGAATTCCTGGACTTTCTGGTTTTTTGTCGAATATTAGATGATAGATTAGAATAATTGACAAATCTTTACGAAATAAGTGAAAAATCGTCATTCTTCAAATCAAATTTCAGCCCCTTTGGATACATTTTTAGTCTGAATTTTGAAAATTCATAATTCATCAAAATAGAATTTGGACGATTTCTAATTCCATTTTTATCATAAAAACTAAGAATTACTAAGATTTAAAAATGAGAAAATGACAGAATTTCCAAATATTTTCTCCCTCAATACTTGATGAAAAAACATCCATGAAAAATGTAAAAATTTGCCCTTTTCATTCAGTTTGATTAATCAACGAATAATAAATAAAACAGCGTTTATTCCATGTATTATGCGATAAATAATTATGATTTTCAGGCTGAATCGATTCTCATTCGAGGTGACACCGGCAAGTTGATCGATTAATTATAAGTCCTGAATTACAGAGGACACAATAGAATGGCTTTTGAATTCAAGCCCAGATGTTGGAGCAATTTTTTTATACACTTTTCCGCGGCTTTATCAGTGTCTGAAATTCCGCGACGTGGATTTAAAACGACGCGTTGAAATTGTGCGGTTAAAAAATGTGAATCGCACGAAAAATTTTTTTTTCTTCTAATTTAATTTTTGCATAAAAATCTTGAGAACAATCACTTTTTCTTTTCTCTTTCTATACACTCTTCAGCTCACGGAAACTCGTTAAAATTTATTTATGTAAATTATCCAACGGAAGTAATACGCGTCGCGAGACCGCGAGGTGTGAGAAAAAGAAAGAAGAAAATGAGGAGAAAGAGCCAAAAAAATAAAATTGGTAATTTATTGTTCACCGGAATTTATATCGATTCGATGTTCATTCGGCTGTGATAATTCTCTTTGTTCCGCATCGAATAAAATCTGGTCGTATTTTACCTCATATATGTACAAAATAAAAAATCTACGAGTTTAGATTTGGACAAGACATAGATTTCATATTCGAAACTCTATTTGCATCCGGACACGTGGTCGTGGGCGGATGTCCCAAAAACTGTGAAAATTCTGGGACAAGTAGGTTGGCTCGAAGTATAATACATAGAATTCTAAATAGTATATATATTTTTGGGTATACAAAATGTCACAAATATATATCTCGCAACCCAAATTCCGTTGTTGTCTCGTTCCGCCAAAAGAAACTGACTAAAAACAACCGCTAATGAATTTCTGTAATTATGTCGAGGGCGGGAAGTAACTCATTGAATTGAAGAGTCAATATGAGTTCATGTAATAATTTCAATTCGCGTCTATTCATGGAAATTAATTGAATTATTATAAGAATCAATTCAAATCTTTACATAATTTATTAATTATCTTGGATAAACGGGAAATATTGAGTTGGTTCCATAGTTTATCAAAATTTTCAAATATCAATTTCAATTCAAGTCAATTACTGACTGATATTGAAGAAATACGAATCCAACGAATGAAGGCAAGTTGATTTGCATCGTAAAAAAAAATAATTCCGAATGAGAATAAATCGAGTTGATTTGAATTAAATTCATCTTTTCTCATTTACTTGACTTGATTTTACTTGAATCGAGTTTATTAATCTCGAGTAGACAAAAAATTCGAAATAAGAAGAATGAAATTTTTAGGATAATTGAAACAAATAATTAAATCGATTAGATTTAATCAATTTGAGTCAATCAAAAATCAAAATATTAATTGACGGTTCAATATGAGTTCATGTAATAATTTCAATTCGTGTCTATTCATGAAAATCAATTGAATTATTATAAGAATCAATTCAAATCTTTGCATAAATTATAAATTATCTTAGATAAACGGGAAAATTTTCACACTAACAAAATTTTCAAGTACCAATTATTTCAATTCGAGTCAATTACTGACTGATATTGAAGAAATACGAATCCAACGAATGAAGGCAAGTTGATTTGCATCGAAAAAAAATTAATTCAGAATGAAAATGAATCTCTTTTCTTATTTACTTGACTTGATTTGACTTGAATCGAGTTGATTAATTTCGAGTGGACAAGAAATTCGAAGACAATTGTTAAAAAAATTCGAAATAAGGAGAATGAAATTTTCAGGATAATTGAAACAAATAATCAAATCGATTAAATTTAATCAATTTGAGTCAATCAAAAATCAAAAAATGACTTCAATCAAATTGTTCAATATACTAACAATGAAAATCATGAAATGAAGATAAAAAAGGTGGATTCATTCGTATTACAGATTTCCATTTCACTTCATCAATTTTTTAGTCATCCACTCTTCGTTTATCAGAATTAAAAAGTGTCCCCAAATGAAGATTCATTCTATTCTATAAAAGATCGATTGAATCAGTTTTTAAAACCGTGTTAAAAAAATTATGGTGTTAAATCCAATCACGTCGAGTATTAAATTTCTCTAGAAATTAACATACAAGCCGAGTTTGATCGATTCGTAGCATAATTCGATATACATATAGTTGTATAGTCGCTTATCGTAAAGCGTTATTTTAATCATAAAATTGATCCATGTATGTATACATGCACATATTATATGGTTAGAAATCGTGTGACCAAATTGTTATCACGAACTGTATGTGTGAGTTGATAAATTGCGAGCTTGCAAGCTCTCGTGTATAGCTATAGCTCGTATCGACCCCGCAAGCATTGTGGCACTCTCTACCTACATGCGACGGTTAACAGCAAATGGAGTGTCGAGTACGTAAGATATATACAAGATTATACACTCTGCGAACGCAACAACATACAGAATGAGATACCAGCGTCTATTCATGCCACTATAATGACGAGATAACTCACGCTCATCTCAACGTTAGGATGATCGATGAACACCATCTCGGACTCCTCTCCGTCGAGCAGAATTGACACTGTTTTTTCCCCAAATTCGTCATCTGGAACCAATTAATTAATCGTGTCTCGTATTGCATTTTTTTTTTTTAATTTCCTTCATTAGTGACGTTCATTAGGAGTTAGACGGTATCTGGGATTTCTGTAGAGAAATGTGGAAAAATCTTTTGTTATATGAGTTCTTCGAATCACTATAAATTAGAATTGAAAAAAGAGATTCCTCGAGTATGAAAGGAAGGATCTCCGAGTTCAGTTAATGAAATTTTCCAACCTAATCAAACGGTTGAAAAAATACTTTAAAAAGGAATTTAAAATACGTTTGTTGATCGAAAGTTTTCTTAATTTTTCGAAAATCCAGGTCATTTTTGATCCAGTTTGTCATTTTCACCGCGAAATTCGAAGAATAATACTCAAAATGTAAATTTCACCATGTTCCCCGCGTAATTTTTTGAAAATCGGATTTTTTTTTCTGAAAATTCAAGCGTCGCAAAATTTTCCTTTTCGTTTAGCTTCACGTCACATGGTTACGGTTTGAATCAAATTTGAGGGTCTTTTGTCATTATTCGTTCATTTCGATGTAGCCATGTTATACATTTGCATTGTTGATGTTTTTGTTGATGTGAAAAATCATATAATATTATATGAACGGAACCATCTCGTCATTCATCGTATGATTTGTCTTGTTAATTTGAACAAATATGTAAAGAATCACATAATAATTCATACAGATATGACTCATCAGATATAATGTAAAACAAATTACATGATAAACTATATGATAAATTATATCTGTGATTTTTTTTTATATTTTCGTTCAAAATCACATGGTAAATCATATGATGATTTAGTTCATAACGTTATATGATTTATCACGTCAACAGTTCATTCTGAATGGCGAAGATAGTGGAATTTCGCGTGTGAAACGCAGCATGCAACAAGTGTTGAAAGTGAACGTTGACTGGGGCCTTAATATATGCGAGAAACGTATAAGTATGTAGTATAACCAGGTAGGTGTGTTTCATACACCGGTATATATATACATTGTACGTGAGGTGAGGATATGGATAAGGCAGGTGGGGTAGGTTTGAGGTGGAGTCGTATGTCTTTCAACGCGGCAATAAAATCCACAGACTGTGATTCAACAGCTTTGGAGGTTTACTTTAGAAATATGAATGAATCTTGGTTGGGAAGGTGAAAATCCTATGGTGTGACGGGATAAACTCAAGCTTCTTTTTGTTATTGCGAATTTTTTTTTATGCTTTTCGACTTTGTATTGTTAATTATAATTTTTGTAAAAGTACTTTACTGCAATTCCAAGTAAAGTAATTTAGACAATTTTGATCAACTTCGTGGTACTGAAATTTTCGGAAAAGTACTTTTAAAAATTTCAAAAAAAGTACTTGTGTTGCCGCTTCAGGAAAAGTACTTTTGTCAATTTCAAGACATAAGTGTTAACTGCAATTTACGCAGAGTCATTTTTGCAGTGTCGAGCAAAGTACTTTCTTTCTACTACTTTTGCAATCTGAATAAGATGACTTTGTACGACTCTAGAAGAAGTACTTTTTGTGATCTCAGGAAAAGTACTTTTT
>JAFFZH010015877.1:28909-55569 GCA_018420115.1 Euura saliciscinereae | reverse complement strand
GTACTTTTTGTAATTTCGAGTGAAGTATTATTCAAATTTTGGGGGAAAAACTTTTTGTGAATACGAATAAAGTACTTTTACTCCTTTGAGTGAAGTAATTTTGCAATCTAAATCAACTGACTTGGCGCGACTCGAAGAGCATGCAGTGCTTATTTTGCGACCTTAAAAAAGGTACTTCTTGTGATTCCAAGTGAAGGGACATTCTTGAGAACCATACTTTGAGACGGAAGTTTTATTTTTTGAATGTCGTAAAAAGTATTGGATGAAATAATAGATGACTATTTTACAAAATTTTGATGGTATCACACAATTCATTCGAAAAACGTGGATTCGAATATTCAGAAAAGTAATTTTTCACTATCTCAAACTGTGTATAAAAGTAATTTTCCAATATATTACCGCCTATATTTCTGCTCTTAAATTTTCACATATAAAACGAAAAAAAAAATCATTAGTGTGACGAGCGGATTATTATTTTTTTGTCACGTCTGGGTAAAAATTACTTTTAAAAGTAATTCTTTAACGGTGACGCGGACTTGGAGTTATAATCGCAGTATGCGATAATGGGAATTTCGTGTTGACCTTAATAAAATGTCAGCGTGAGCTCAGCTATGTTCACTAGAGTGACAAGAATGTTAAAAGGTCGTAAATTTGATATTTGAACAGGTTCAATTTCTCCTCTAATCTATTCAAAAATTACCAATACACGATTTCTTTCATCTCTTCGATTCATCGGAATTAATTTCCTTATCGTTTTGAACCCCTGGATAGATTCCAATTCCTTATTATCGAACATTTTTTTAATCGCAACTCGTATTTCTCTCAACCAGAATACGCAGCTCGCTCAGAGCCTACGACTGTTTGAATTAATAGAGCAATTAGATAAATTGGAGCAATTAGGAAACGCTCGGAGCAAAGTCGCGTGTAGTAATTCTGTCGTACAAGTTATACAGGCTATAGGCGTCTGGCAGTCTGCTACACGGCTAACGATTCATGTAAATTAGCCACCATGACGTTAATTCATACCTATAATGGACATAAATAAATCCAACACATATAGAGAGAGACTAGCGAATAACGAGATTAATCAACGTCTAGGAATGGATTTATCACATTCACGTGTCACAGGGAAGCTTGAGTTATTTTAATCAATTAGCAAAGTTTGTGAATCATCCTTAATTATTTGGTAAAACTCACCCAAACTCGCGTCATAAGTGTTCATGTACTCGCTGGTCATGAATTGCGACACAAGGGCGGTCTTTCCGACCCCAGAATCCCCCAGGAGAACCACCCGGTACTTTGGCACTTCCTCGACCTCGGAATCTGTGCTGTCGGCAGCTCCACCCTGACCGCTACAGCAGGAGCCGTCGAAGGGCGATCTTTCACCGGATACCGAGAAGTTGCTGTTCCTAGGAGATTGAACAATCAAAGTTACTGTCAGACAGCAATCGAGCTGAGGGTTATGATAATTTATTCGTCCACCGCTTTGAATGAAGCGATTCTGAAATATTTTGCGAAAATCGTAAGATGGATAAAAAAAAAGAGTCAGATTTGTCCCAACTTTTGTTTTTTTGTAAATGATTTTACGTTCATTTCGATAATAGGAAAGTTCCAGATCACAATTTTCAATTGTAATGTAAGTTCACATGAAATAATGAGATAATTTTTTTCCTTCATGGAAAATGATACGATAAATGATGAGCATTGATGACGTCACAACGTAGTAATTTTCAATTCGTTCTTGTTACCTTCAATTTTGCTTTAATTATTGACGGAAGAAAAAAATATGTTAGAAATATTTTTGTGTAAACTGTACCAAAATATGGAATAAAAAGAGAAGAAAATGTAAATTCTTTCAGGTCCTCATTTCAGAGCTTTACCATTATATAGAATTAAAATAGAGGTGGAAATGATGCTGCCGGAAAAAGCTCGAATTCGTACCTCGACACCCATCTCATTCACGTTTTCTGTATACACAATTATCTCAATGTACAAAATGTAATAGAAAACTAGAGCAAACTCATGAGTTCAGCTCAGTGAATGGAATTGATAAGCATGCACGGTTCTCTGAATTGACAATTAAATGACTAAATCTTGCTGTACTTTTGTAGGAGGCACACACAAAATTGTATTTTAATTTACTAAGTTGTGTAGTAAAGTTATTAGTATTATATACAAGCAAAAAAATGTACAGTAAATTTACTGAATAAAGCTTTCGATACAATTTAATAAAGTAAGTTCAGATGCAGATGAATAGGGAAGTTGCGGTACAACTGGTTGTTTCCAAAAGCTTGGACTTGAATTTTAATCAAATGTTGGCTAAATTGGGGTTCATAAAAATAAGAAACTAGTTCCAACTTTGACCAATTGGCATCGATAATCACTGGATCAAGTTTCTGGTTCATAATTTTCAAGTATGACGACCAAAGCTCTGCTCGCACGAAATTTTATCAATACCGAGGTTACAGTTTTCGAAATATATGTTGGCAAAGCTTCTAAATAAATGAGCTTTTTCTTTCAAAAAAGGAGGAAAAGTCGGCGTCTTTTGGTTTTTTCGTAGGTGTGGAATAGAAGCGATCATTTTTCCTCACTTTTGAAATTAAATCGAAACTCAATTGAGCAGAATGGGAGCAACGCGACGATCCAGAGTGAAAGGAGGTTCAATTGGGTGGAAAATTTCACCCGCTAATATACCTCAAGCGAGAAACAGAGAGTTTCAGAGGCGAAGAAAAACGATATTCACATCGAACAATCAGCCTCCCTTGTATTTTTCGGAAAAAGGAGAAAATCGACGAGGGGTAAAAACGGAGATCCTTACTCCCGCGATGGGTAGTTACCCCGATCGTTACACGGCCAGAAAGTAGTTCCCTACCTTCGATCAAGTCGATTACACCTTTCAGCGCGACAATCATCCCCTAACCCATCTCCTCCCTCTGGCTAACAAAGGAGATTGCGTATTATGGGATATTCAGGTCGCAGAATTTCTCTGAGGATAATGAAAATGAAAATAACCGCATAAAAATTCAACCCATTTTACTTACCTGATTTCAGGATTTTCCGAGGGATTTTCAGGTCTCGAAAGAGATTTCAACAGACTTCATATACGGTTACGACAATTTTAAACGATTTCTGCAAGTACGTCTCTGAGTCCCGGAAAAAAATGGCTTGGATCTAATTCGCATCTCCGGAGTTCTAATTTAGATCTGAGTAGATCTAAATTTTGGAAAGTCGTAGATCTACCTAGATCTACCTAGATCTCCGAGGATTTTCGTAGATCTACGTAGCTTCGAATGGATCATGCTCAATAGATCTATGTATATCCACCCAGATAACGTTAGATCTACTTCAGATCTAGGAAGATCTGAGATGAGTAGATGGAATAATCGCAGCAAAACGTTGTTGCTCATTGAAGCCAAGTAGATCTACTCGGATCTGAGTAGTTCTGATACCGTATTTGGAAAAAATTTCAACTCTCTCTCGACTGATTGGACCATAAGTATGCCAGAAACGCACGAATTTCCGGAAAGCGCCTTAGCTCATCTAGTACGGTATAGGTTTGGTAATCCGAAGTTCGAGGGTTCGATTCCGATTTGTTCGATTTTCACAATTTGTTTTTTCAATTGTTTTTCCTTACTCGTATTCACGATTTCACGATAAATTTCATTAATCGTTTCACTGAGGTAGAGGCGAGTTCAACTTCCATTTCAGTGACCACCTTTTGTCAGGATAGCCAGAGGATTTGGGTGTTGTGATGACATTGAACGTTCTTGCCGCTATGTCATTTTTTATAGCTGCAAAGTGTGTGTCTTCGAACTATAGTTATACATGGAACTGCATTCATGCCCGCTGTGAAGGACACACGTGTGTTCACGTGCAAATAGTGTTGAACATAAAATGGTTTTATGTTACGTACACGAAATCCATAAGTCAGATCAAATAATGATAATTGAACAGGTGAGGTTGGTACTATGCACGAGTTCGTCGTGACAATCATGGCGTAAAATATCATATCTCCTGATTTTTATTTCTACGTTTCCATTTATGAGTTAGCACAGAACTCAAAGTTGTCTAAAAGTCGCCGTATGGACGTCAAATGACCCACTTTATGACGTCTCAATGTTGTCTTAGCTCTTAAAGACGTCTTTTGGTCTCTTATAGACGTCTTTAAGAGCTAAGACAACATTCAGACGTCATAAAGTGGGTCATTCGACGTCCATACGGCGACTTTTAGACAACTTCGAGTTCTGTGCTGTCTGGGTACCGATGCCAAGTTTTTTTCACAAGTTTGTACATTCAAAACTCACAAAAAAAAACACAATATATGATCCATACAAGCTGAAAATGCGATGCGATGCACCCATAAAGGCCTCCGCAGAATCCTCCGCTGGAATTGGTTATACTGGCGATGAAGTACTCGAGTCACAGCATTCTCAATTTTATTTTAATATCAGAATAAGAAGAAGAGTAGATTCACGTGAGGAACCTGTTGTACGGTGAGAAAGTTCTCAAAAATGAATTTTGAAATAATTATCTACCCCAGAAAGGCACTATTTTGGCTATTTTTTCATAAATATGAAAGTAATTTACCTGGATTCAGTGACCAGACCTAAAAAATATCACGTGGAATCGTTCATAATATATCGAAGAAGATATCCTTGAAACTAGAAGTTATATTATATATTTCGTCATCAGTTACATTTTGAAATCTGAAAAGTAGGTGAAAATCAGTTTTTGAGTTAATCCAAGATTCGTGAAAGGCTGCATATAAATTGAAAACTCCAGCAAAAGAGTAGCCCAAGTAAACTCATATCGTTTTATATTTGGTGTTCGTTTGGTCTGATAACAAGTTCCAAGTTTCTCATCACTCTTGACTTTTTGCGACATGTATCACTTTCATTCTGAACTGTGCAAATGGATAATTTTTACAGAATATCACTGTTAGGCCCTGATGAGAACACCCTGATAACAAGTTCCAAGTTTCTCATCACTCTTGACTTTTTGCGACATGTATCACTTTCATTCTGAACTGTGCAAATGGATAATTTTTACAGATTATCACTGTTAGGCCCTGATGAGAACACTTCAAGAATCAGATTCGGATTGGATCTTCGCAGATATAGACAGGTGAATTTATTTCGTGAAGAAATCCGCAATATGAAGTTTTTTTAAAATCGCATTATTTTGGGCCTTCTTCGTCTATAAAATCCACGACCACTCCACACGGAATACAACAGCGATAATTATTGAATAAACTATAGCCATAGATATAGATAGAGTAGTATAAAATGATGTGTACATCGTCTCGCAAAGTACACAGGCGCTTTTCTTCGAAGTCTTGTCATTCAAGTCGTCTTCATAGATTCAACAGTCGAATAAATGTGAACATTTTTCACTTGGATTCAGAAATGAATTGCGATAGTGAGAACGCCTCACGGTGTCTTTGATTCTTCCGATTATATAATCGATCGCATGATATCTCCAGGTTCAGCTCTTCGAGAATTCATTTCGAATTGTGTCCTCGAAAAATTTAACGAAATGCAAATGGATCATGCAACTGAGAATATATCGACAATGACTGTGAGTCTCCAAGAAAATCGAGCTTACGTGAATTTCAAGCACCAGATTACTGACGATTCACTGTTACGCTATCCAAGCAGTTAAGATTATCCAAATAATGTACTTCTTCAAGAACTGTGTAGCAATGCCCGCTACGACTATACAATCTGCTGGTAAGCTTCTCGACGATTTTTTCACTTACATATATGTAAGGTAACCTACTTAATGTCTACATGCATAATTCAGGCTGAGGGTTACGAAAAAGACAAGTTTACTTTCGCATTTTGTGTATTTTATATCTTCAACAAGATATTGTTGACTACTCTAACAACATTTTATTTTTATCAGTGATCGAATTGGCGACCGTCTAATATTAGGCCCCTATCTACTTCGAGAATAACGCAAGTATGAGTACGTTGAGAACATATAGTACCCGCTTCGCATTTCAGTTGGTCTGTAGGACCCCCTTGTTTTAGCACAGCCGAGCAGTCGTTTCCTTTCTCTGTAAATCCGAAAACACGACGATAATTCGTTGTTGAATATGAGTAACATATGTTGAAGTGTTAATTCATGAATATTGGAACATCGCGAATCATTCGCTCACGAAGCTTCGTTATCGTCTCACGAAATACTTACTGATTATTTCACCTCCTGCGACAGCTATAGCCATAGCTAAGGCAGCCATCGCGAAGACGAATTTCATTGTTGATCTGTAAGTTATTGGAAATCGAATATCAGATATACTTAAAACTATCCCAAGTTCGTTTTTATTGGGTGATGAATATTAGTCGACTCAAATTTTGAATGATATTGTTAAACACGCCAATCTTCTCGGATTACTGTCCAAATTATGAATTGACTTCTGTTCAAAAAAGAGAAACGGTATTATTAAAGATGGATCGTTATATACCCGATGAGAATACAACCTTACTTTTTATGATCTCCGGAGTTGTTTTCACTTAGAATTAATGTGAGACTTTACTGGCTCTGGTCTGAAGAAGTGCTCGTTTATATAGCTGGTTTTTGTCATGAAAAAAAATTATGGACTGATACCACGCTCGTACTGCGTACATCCGTGATACTTTATCGTGCTACACGAATTCGTGAGGAGATATTTAAAGCGAGTGTTCGCAAACCGGAAACGAAGTTTATTGCTAGCAGGATGATGGGTCGTAATGCTAATCTGGGAAAAAAGGAATCATTAACTCGTAATAATCACACCTGATTGTGAGTAATCTATCATGATAGCTACACCAGGTAAGTTTTAGTCAAAATTCAAACATTGAAAAATATGGACTCATCGATGAAACTGTGAATTTTTGGTTTTCAAGTAAACAAAAAAATTCCTGAAGAAAAAGTGTTCGAAAAATACGGTTTTCTACTCAAATATTCATAACTTTTTCAATTTCCGATATTTTTCCGCAAAAATTCAGCACGATGCTTTTGAGTTATATTACTATCATAAGAAAAATAGTTTGGTACGGTGTCTTTTAGAAAATACATTCATTTTGAAGGTTGAACTTGATGATTCAGGCCTTGGAAGGATGAAAGAAGGAAAGGAATTCAATCATACATTTTTCCAGTTTTTGTCAGTTATAACTGCATGTATTATTCGATTGAAAAATGGATTCGAATCAAATTGACCCAGGGTGATTATTACGGGTCAATCCTAAAAAATTTAGTGATTCACGACTCCCATGAACTGTTCCGCTTCTGGTAAACCTATGATGCTACTCTTCAACGTCGAGTACCGCAATTGGGATCCGGATTCCGTTATTGTAATAGTTTATCAGAAATTATTCCAAGCGGATGTAGATAATACATTATTGCGCACATGTCACGATCGCACGTTAGTGTTATCATTTTCTAAATTTATTTTCATATTTATCATTGTTTGTCGGAACAGTTCGCATGAAAACCTGAGAATATTGCATTTTTGTAGTCTTATTACGGCCACTTAACTGGCTAAGAGTCACGTAAATTCTGATAACTAGGCTAGACTAGTATTACTACCGGTCAGCATGGGGAACTCAAGGTTATCTGCAGCTGATGTTATTATTGTCCAATCGGTTTACGATAACTCCCTTTCTCCTAAGTTAAATTCATATAGTAGAATAAATATACTGAATTATTGTTAGTATTATATGACTAAGTAAGTGATAATGAAGAATGATTGAAAATTAAATTCTTTTATATCATTTGCGTTAAATATATTGGAAATTCATAAGTTAGTGTGAAGAGACTATGGCTATGGTTATAAATTGGTTTATTGGAAATTTTTGTAATTTGTATAATAGTATATTGTGTGATAAGTGCGGAAAGAAGGCGATATCCGATGACCCAGATAACAAAGCGTGCGGGCTCATGGCAGCCGCATGACGTGCAAGTACAATTTGTCGACACGTGGAAGACATAATGCCAACATGTCCTGAGGATTGAAAAAGAATCCTCATAGTGAGCGCATTCGGTCAGCACAATATGCATCATAGCGTGCGGCCACTATGATTGCAAGCTGAATGAATTATGTGCATTAGAATTCAGAAGGAGAGCACAATCAAACACAGTGGTTTTTTCCATAGTGTAGCAATCAATGAATTTACTAAGCAGCTGTTTTGTGAATTATTTATAATTATCAAAGATCTCATTTCATTCTATACGTACTTGCATGGTATTTATAATAACTAAATTGATTTGAGCAAAATTAAGGGTAAGATACTGCATATCTTTGGACGCGAAACAGATCTGATTAATACAAAAGTATTTAAAATTTAGTGTCAAGTTTATGTATTGATATAAAAGGTAATTCAGAATTCGTGACGACTATCTATATATAGCCGAGAAAAAACAATGTCATCCAGTTCTATCAAATTCAAATATTGATTGAATATGTTTGGCTCTATTCAGATGCAATTACATTTAGTTGAACCCAACGTTGTTGTGTCCGACCAGATTCAGTTGGATACATTTGTCAATCTAGATGTACGTCTTGGATCAAAGCAAATCTGATCGATTAAAGACTGGAACATGATCCTATCCATTCAGATACAACTATATTCAATTGGATTCGGACTTGCCGGTAGCCTATGTGGTTTATAGATACGAGCAGATCAAGTGGCTTTGGGATTTGGGAAACTTACGCCAAATTTAAACGGTCATTACACTAGGAAGAAAGATGCAAGTGCAACTATTTAGATCCCAGAAAGTTTAACTGTGAACTCTTTTTCTACCGTTTTCAAGGTACTTCCTTGCGAGCAAAGCTAAAATTACTGATGATTACTGAATCATCAGATGATTCATAATAATATGCCACATCGCGTGTCTAATGGCATAAAGACGTAAGCGCCATTATACGACTTTTTGCTGTTCGTAACGGCAAAAGGTCATATATATATATTTTTTTTTGTATTTGGGATAAAAACCGAAGATTCGTTCATAAATGTTAAAATTTAATATTGGGTCAATTAAAAGCAGAATATCGTAACCACCAATTTTTTTTTTTTTTTAATTGGCGCTTTACGTCCTTCTGCTTTTACCTTGGTTTTTTTGTTCTCTGAATTTTCGAAACGTTGTCGATTTCGATTTTTCTTTGCGTTTCACAAGTTTTTACAGCTATTTGAAAAAATCATGAGAAATAAAAGAAAACAAAATGGCGCTCACGACCTTCTGCCTTTAACTACCAATATTTCTTATCGAATTTTTTTTAAATGGTCGTTCTTTCAATTTATCTTTGCGTTTTACGAGTTTTTACAGCTATTTGAAAAAATCATGAGAAATAAAAGAAAACAAAATGGCGCTCACGACCTTCTGCCTTTAACTACCAATATTTCTTATCGAATTTTTTTTAAATGGTCGTTCTTTCAATTTATCTTTGCATTTTACGAGTTTTTACAGCTATTTGAAAAAATTACGAGAAATAAAAGAAAACAAAATGGCGCTCACGACCTTCTGCTTGATTCTTAGTATTTTTTTTCATGAATTTTCGAAACGGTCGTTTTTTCAATTTATCTTTGCGTTCTACGAGTTTTCACAGCTATTTGAAAAAATCATGGAAAATCATGAAAAACAATACGACGTTTTGCCTTTACGTTGTTTTTTATTTTTCCTTAAAAATTGTAATGAAATAACGACGTATCCGCCAAACTTACGACCTTTTGCACTTACATTCTTCAATCTCGTCATTTCAATTGATCTATACGTTTTGACCGTTTTCAGAACGAATGGCGTGAAAAAAAAAATTATATGACCTTTTGCCACCAAAATCGCGTTTTTGGCGCTTACGACCTTATGCGATTAGACCCACGACATGAATAGTATGTATTATATTATACGAGAATATGATCATAGATTATTGTTCTGATAAGTATGGTTGGTTATTGGAGATGTACGATCAAGTGAAAATAGGTAAGTAATTCGTCATCGTTACAAAATGACAAAGAATCACTATAAGTCTCCGATGAAATGGATAGAGCCAGTACAACACCGGACTTGAAGCGTACAACGAAGTTAAGCAACATTGACCGCGACTAATAGTTGGATGGGTGACTGCGAAACAGCTCCGGGTTCGAAACTATCTCGGTGCAATTTAGAAAAAAAAATTGTGATACTCCCGTATCCGGCAGTATGAAACTGAGTCCATTTGGATACAATCATATCCAATGAGATGGAGACGAAGTTTTTATCAAATCATATCTAATGATTCGGATACAATTTTATCCACGCACGACATGCGACGCATATGAGGACGCATCTGTATGGTATTGTGAGTTCACGGCGTGTGGGTTAGGTGGCACAACGTGAGCACGCACTATGCTCGCATTTTGTTATGTGGGTTCTCATCGAAATAACTCATACTCTTTTCGTAAATCTAAAGAATCGGGATTCATAATATTCGTGATCATTACGCTCCAATTCTTTTCCAGTTGTTGGGGTAGTATAAAATGATGTGTACATCGTTTCGCAAAGTACACAGGCGCTTTTCTTCGGCGCTATTTTATATTTTCAAGAACATATTGTTGACTACTTTAACAACATTTTATTTTTATTAGTGCTCCAAGTGACCAGTTTTCTTTATTTTTCGTTAGCAACGCAAATATACTTAGTAGTAGCTATACGATCCGCGCGTACATAAGTACGTGGAAAACAGTGAGTGCCTTCTTCGCATATCACTGTTGGTGAAACATCCTTCGTGTCTGACTGACGATGAACCGCTAAGCAGTCTCCTCCTTCCTCTATAAATACGGAAACACGACGATAATCCATTGTTGAATATGAGTAACATATGTTGAAGTGTTAATTCATGAATATTGGAACATCGCGAATCATTCGGTTACGAAGCTTCGTTATCGTCTCACGAAGTACTTACTGATTATTTTAGGGCTGGCGTTAGACTTTGTTGCTTGCTCTGTTACTTGCTCGCGACGCACCCTGAAACAGTTCTGCAAACCGCACAACAAACCTTCTGTGACAGCTATAGCCATAGCTAAGGCAGCCATCACGAATACGAATTTCATTGTTGATCTGTAAGTTATTGGAAATCTAAGATCAGATACTTAAAACTATCCCAAGTTCGTTTTTATTGGGTGATGAGTATTAGTCGACTCAAATTTTGAATGATATTGTTAAACACGCCAATCTTTTCGGATTCCCGTCCATATTATCAATTGACTTTTGTTCAGAAAAGAGAAACGGTATCATTAAAGATGGATCGTTACACACCTGATGAGAATACAACCTTACTTTTTATGATCTCCGGAGTTGTTTTCAGTTTGAAGTGTGAGACTTTAATGGTTTTGTTCTGAAGAAGTGCTCGTTTATATAAAAAATCACGAAAAAAAAAATTATGGATTGATACCACGTTTGTACATACATGAAACATTATCGTGCTACACGAATTCGTGAGAAGATTTTCATAGTGAGTGTTCGCAACCCTGAAACGAAGTTTATTGCTAGCAGGATGATGGGTCGTAGTGCTAATCTGGGAAAAAAAGGAATCATTAACTCGTAATAATCACACCCAAGTAATCTTTCATGATAGCTACACCAGGTAAGTTTTAGTCAAAATTCAAACATTGAAAAATATGGACTCATCGATGAAACTGTGAATTTTTGGTTTTCAAGTACTAAAAAAATGCCTGAAGAAAAAGTGTTCGGAAAACACGGTTTTCTACTCAAATATTCATAACTTCTTCAATTTCCGATATTTTATTTATTTCCGGAAAAATTTAGTACAACACTCTTGAGTTATATTACTTTCATAAAAAAAATAGTTTGGTACGGTGTCTTTTAGAAAATACATTCATTTTAAAGGTTGAACTTGATGATTCGGGGCTTCGAAGGATAAAAGAAGGAACCGAGTTCAGTTATACATTTTTCCAGTTTGTCTGTTATAACTACATATATTATTCGATTGAAAAATGGATTCAAATCAAATTCACCCAGGGTGATTATTGCGGGTCAATCCGGCAAAATTTAGTGATTCACGACTCCCATGAACAGTTCCGCTTCGGCGAGTGCGGGATAACACGAGACGAGTGTGAATGCTGTGCGAGCCGAGCGAGTGATTCAAACTTCACACGAGGCAGATGTCGCCTATCCGCACTTATCGCACACCATATTTTGTATAACTCCTGCGGGAAAGCTTGATTTGAGATGCAGACGAATAATATCTGAAAGCTGAGCAAATGGCCGACCATAACCAACCCGAAGTTAGGCAATAATCTAGGTTGACACATCGCTGCCGCCTGGGGGCGCCACTTCGCGGACGCTTGGACGTCGCCACCGACCGATGGCGCTACTGAACGACTGACTTATTTCAAAGTGCGCGTGCGTGATAGTGAAGAAACGTAGATTGCTTGAAGTGCGCATGCCTGTTAGTGAAATAATGACGATAATGCACGATGTGCGCCTGCGCGATAGTGAAGAAATATTACGTTTTTTCACTCATCTGAAAAGGGGCCCTTTCCGAACCGGACACAGGCATCGAAAATCAAGCTTTCCACGCAGGTGTCATAAAAAATAGAGATAGTTGATTGAATTTAATGATAATGAAATTGATTGAACATAGAGTTGGTGACAGGCAGATTGAGTGGGTGTGTGAAGTTCAGAGACCAGCAGAGATAGTTGGATATCAATAACTCTGAAGTGAATAACACCTTCATAACCCGGGCAAAAATGGTTTAGATCTAATTCGCATCGCCAGAGATCTAATTTAGATCTAAGTAGATCTCAATTTTGGAAAATCGTAGATCTACCTAGATTTACCCAAATCTCCGAGGATTTTCGTAGATCTACGTAGCTTCGAATGGATCATGCTTAATAGATCTATGTATATCCACCTAGATAACGTTAGATCTACTTCAGATCTAGGAAGATCTGAGATGAGTAGATGGAATAATCGCAGCAAAACGTTGTTGCTCATTGAAGCCAAGTAGATCTACTCGGATCTGAGTAGTTCTGATACCGTATTTGGAAATAATTCGTCTCCCTGGACTGATTGGACCATAAGTATGCCAGAAACGCACGAATTTCCGGAAAGCGCCTTAGCTCATCTAGTACGGTATAGGTTTGGTAATCCGAAGTTCGAGGGTTCGATTCCGATTTGTTCGATTTTCACAATTTGTTTTTTCAATTTTTTTTCCTTACTCGTATTCACGATTTCTTATTCTATGATGATAGTGAGTATTTTTTCATCATAGTTATGCAGTTAATCAATGTTTTATCAATTCATTTCGGGAATTTACATTGACATAAAAATTAGATCTACGTAGATCTCTTATGATCTCATAAGATCTACGTAGATCTCATTAGATCTATTCCAAAATTTAGATCTACGTAGATCTAAAGCATTTAGATCTACATAGATCTGCCAGATTTTTTCCCGAGGTCTTAAGAAAAATAATTGAAGTAGTTTCTAAAGTATGGATCCCCCATTTTCTACTCAGAAAAAGCTAATTTTATACTAGAAATCTTGATTCCATCTCGAAAAAGCTCTTTCGTCGTACTTCGAAAGGTCAGCTTTTAACCCAAAAAAGCTCATTGCACAAACCCCCTAGAGCGCAGTTTTAACCCTAAAAGGCCATTTCTTTATTGGAAAAGCTCATTTGTTGAAACCCCGAAAAGCTCAATTCAACCCCAAAAAACTTGGTTTCTTGAATCCAAGAACCTCGATTTTTCAACCCTAGCTCAATTTTTATCACAAAAAGTTCATTTTTTTAAATTCAAAGATTGAAATATTTTGGGTCTGAAAGCAGTTTTCGTAATACAGATCTAGAATAATGAAGTGCCTAGAGCTCTTACCTGCTTTATTAATCGGCTCGATTTCGTACACCTGGGAACTCGAGTTTGAGGTAATTTTATCGGTGGAGAAGGTAAAAGGTGATGAAAAATTGTGAAATTAATTGTGTGTGTGGATTTGGTCTCTGTAACGCAGGGATAACTTTTTCTAGAACCCGAGGAATAATTAATGAACTCTGATACTGGAATATAGCAACGGGCTCGATGACGTACTACGTCATTAAGGCGTAATTACTGAGAGGGGTGCGTTTCGATATTCGATATAGCTGTATAGAGTAAAGGGTTATTTAGGCTGCACAAAGGCCCATGTTCGGAACTTCAAACAGCCTGTGGTCGCTCGTCGAGCTAATAGCCTCAAACTTCCCAGTTCAAAGTGGACGAAATCAGGCCTATATAGCAAACGCTCAGTAGCTTTTGACTACACGACGTTAAACTTTATAGCTTCTGAGTTTCGATGCCATGAGGAAACCATTCGGGCTGTGTAACTACACGAGGAAATTGGGAGTGAAACAAAATTTCCGAAGGAGAATCGATCTCGAATATTTCTGCCAGGTTTCAGGTCGCTGGGTTCCTGGGGGAATCAAAGTTCAGAGTTTGAAAGCTTTAAAGGTTTAAAGTTATCAGGGTTTAACGGCTCAAAGTGTCCCGAAGATTCGGTTTCTTATCGAAAACTTCATAGCATTAAGATGAAGCGAGATTACATTGATGGCAATATTCTGGATTGGTCTGACGATAAAGAGACTTGTTCAATTTCGATGGCAATTTTTCAACAATTTATTGGAAATTTTATGCATAATTTCAGTTCAATCAGCTTAATTAAGTATAATTTGAATACGGAATTGTAACTTTTGGACGAACGTTTATTAGAATTGAAAATTTGGTTATCAATTTCAAAGAACATGGGTAGCAATTAAATTTGCGATTTCGTAAGACTTTTGGATTTGAGATATGAAATACTTTCGCGTTTGTAATCACAAAAATAAATCGATAATCAGATAATCACACCTGAAAATACTTTCAAACTAATTCTGTAATAAAAAATGTTTCAACGTTAAAGATTCCAGAAGTTTTTTTTTAGCCAAACACTGAAATTAACCCAAATTCGATGTTCAATGATTCATTTCAATATTAGAAGTTTGAAGGTAGGCTTTTTGTTCTTCGAAATCGAATTCGGTGATGTTTGACCAAAGGGCGTCAAAATTTCGACAATTTTCGTCTAAAAATTTTGATCGATACTGCAGACAGCTTAAATCGCTCGATATATTATATAGAACATTTTTCAATGTGTATAAATCCACCTTCTGGTTTTTTGTTTAGATAAAAATTTGAGTTTCATGTTTCATAAATTCTCTGACATAATAAAAAAGCGTCTAAAAAATCCCGGATTCAAGAGCTTTACGTAGTTTTCGAACAGTAGCATATGGATTTATTTTTGACGAGCGAAGATCGATCGGTGATAAGATTATTCGGTGTATTTGACGCAAATCCGTGATTATAGAGACGGAGACAAGGATACAAACGAGAATTTACGTGTGTTTCTACACGCCTCGTTTATCTGGACGCGATCCAACAATCCGAGTTTAAATATAACGCGTGGAAAACACAAAGGGAATATAATGTGTGGTCCCAGGGACGTGAAAGCTCGCGTGAGACTCGAGGTCCGGGTTCCCCGCATCCACAAAATTCTCTCATATGTAGGGTCTGCACACAGCAATTATTTAGAAACGTGTGAATTATTATTATTGTCGTGCAATTAAACCACCGCCTCATTATAACTTCATATATACGACGTAAAAAATCATAGAAAGAAAAAACAAAATAAATAAGGCCAAGATCAAAGCCCGCCAAACTCATTGCCGGAGCCTTTTACACGTTTACAGTATATAATTTAATTAATTTGAAAGAAAAACGCTCGTGGAATCGAAGAAATAGTCATAATCGATGTAAATCATTAACTAGTTAAATTAATTGGTAGATCAATGATGCACAGGATCTCATTTTTTTTCTTTTGCCTCTGAGCCAGAGAGATAATTATAAATAAATTTGACGGAGTGTATCTGAGTTTTTTTCTGACTTGTGTTATAGTTTCTCGTCTTCTAAATTCATAGCAGAGTACATATCACGTTTATATTGATCTTGTTTTCACATTTTTTCGGCAGCTGTGGTAAATCTATTGCCTCAAAGGCTGACCGATGTGCAAATATTGAGATACAGAGCTCGCAACCGAGATAAACTGTAAGGTATAGTACCATCAGTCTATAGGCATACGAACCACAATTGAAACCGGAGAGAATTCTCGTCTACATGGACATGAAGCAGCGGGATAATTATTCCAAACTCGATCCTCTCGTTGCTCATCGTTTGCAATTTAAATCACATTATGCGTAATTAATTTGTCATTTTTTTTTATACAGTCACTGATTAGAATTTTGCACAATTTATCAGACCAGGAGAACTAAATTAATTAATTCTTGGTTAATAAAATTATATAACAAGTAGATTTAAAGGAAGTTGAAAGGTAGCCTAGGAATAAAAGCATGCGATTTTCAGTTGTACTTTCAGAAACATGAATACTATGTATCAATTCTGAGCGATAAACAATCTGTTTCTATATAATTTATCGATCGAAACCACGGTATAAAAAATATCAGAGACATTGCAAAAGCTCTTAGATCATAAGGTGAAAGAAAAAAAAATCGTGTGAGACAGTTTGACCAGTGGTGATCCTGTTCAAGAGAAACGCTACAAGACATCAGTAGTGTGAGTTCCGTCGTGGCCAGACAACATGAAGGAGGCTCGTGGTCTGTCTGTGCAGTTGTATAAGGAATAGACAATTTTTTAGACTGATTTTGTGTGAAAAAATTTGTTTTTTCTTCTTCTTCTTTTAATACATAAGTACTCACGATTAGGATATTTTGTGATGTAACAGTGGACGATGGGATGACATCGTAACATTTGCTGTGTGTAGCAAAAAAAGTGAATGGATACACTCAAAGTAATAGAGTGATATCATACATTTTAGATTCTTCTTGTAAGAAAAGAAATTGCAATAAAAATACTTGACAAAACAAAAACTTGATGATTTGGAGAAGATGAAAAATAATTATCTGGTTCGACAATTAGGTGATTCAAAATTTGTGATGAATATAAATATGTTACAGGGTTGCAATCATAGTCAAAATATTCGGGATTAAAAGTTCCTCAGATAACGATCTTTTTTTTTGCAATTGTACGAATTTTTGAATTTCATTATCCAATCACATACATAATTGAACAGAAAATTTGAGTCGACGTTTTCTTCTCTAAAATCATGTCCTTCGTTTTGAATTTTCACGATACTGTATTTAATGGAATTTATAATGAAGAAAAAATAACGATCGTCTTCCTTTTTCTGTCATTTGCCAATTTTACAAAATATTTGAATACATGGTCAAAGAATCTTTTTTCTTTCCAGAATTAAAAAAAAAGTGGCTTCAGAAGTATATCAATCTCAATTTTACAGTAATTTGGAAAAAAGAATCCACTTTCCCAAAAATGGATGTGGATCTTTTAATCCCAATTGAATTACACAGCTTTTTTTTTGCAAATGCAATTATTTTTGTGTGTGTTGTGATTTTCATTCAACGTCAAATTTTACTGTTGAATATGTATAATAAAGCAGAAGAATTTTCAACAAGATTTTCAACAAAAAACGGAATGAAATTTCCGGTTGACACAAAGTAATTGGTAATAATTTAAGATATATATCCATCACGGGAAGAGTTTTTTTTTCTCTGAATTCAGTTTAAAAGTAATCAGTGAAAGTTAGATTAAGTCTAAACCACATAATCAAGAGTTTAACGTTGAACTTTGTATAATCAGTTCAAATTTACCGTCCTGTAGATCGATCATCTAAAAAGTTTCAAAGTGCAAGTGCAGATTCCTTCTGCAGCCAAGGTCTATCTCGCTCGGTTCACTAGAATTCAAACTCTGCAAAGAGGCGGTAAATTTACTCTCGCATTTCTGAGCTGCAACCGACGCCCGTTCACCGCTGCAGAGGAATCTTCTTCAAGTAGGTCAACATCGAAATCCAAATGTCTGCGGTTACCGTTCGATCGAACTTGACCTCCTCCTCATTCACGTCAACGGATGTCACAAGAGATCAAATAAATTGAGTTCAAATTGAAGAAAAAATTTGAATTTTTGAATCTTTCGATTCTTGATCATTGGTTCAGAAAAACCTTCGAGTATCATTTTTTTTTTTAATATTTTGAATCTCAATTCTAGTTTTCTTTCCCAGCAAATTGGATTCGCTATTTTAAATTTGGCGAATCTGACTTCAGATTCGTGATTAGAGACCGCGAAAAAGCATTTGAGTACAAATTCTCATCAAAATCGAAATGTTTTTATTTTTAGCTTTTTGCAGCACGTTGAATACGACAAATTATAATTTTGCAAAATTGACTTCAGATTCGTGATCAGCGACCCAAAAAACCATGTGGTAGCGCTAATTCCAGCGTTTTTTCTATGACATCACAACGTAGTAATTTTCGATTTGTTCTATTTCCTAGAATTTTGTTTCAATATAGAAAAGAAAAAATATGACCTCATTATTTTTTTGCAAACTAATCACAAAAATACGTTCAAAATCCCAATTAAAAATAGGACATTCGCAAAAACGTGTCCACAGTCATATTGGTTCTCTTTCTTCACGTCATGAGGCAGACTAATGAGCGTTATTTATGTGCCTAGCTATGATGCAGATTCCATTCGGAAAGCATCACCTCGGATCCCAGGGTTCTTCGAAAGGAATGAGTCAGCTTTGGCGTATTATTCGATCATTGGTCACGGACATTGGCTACCGTTTGACACAGACTCTTCGTAGCTAATATACTAAAACACAAAACACGTAGATTTTTTCCGGCGTCTTGCAGCCTCTCGGAATCATTAATGGCGACTCGCCAAAAGCTCGCGATAAGATCGTCAAATATAAAAAGCTTCAAGCCAATCGTTCAGACCGTAGATAATAGCCCAAGTTGATTTAGAGGATCTCACCACGAGGATTTTTCCAAAGTAAAAAAGTAAAAAATAATTAATCGTCTTTTTTTCCAACCTCTTAGAAGACGGTCGAGACTTTAATTAGAAAAGCTGCAGAGCTTAATCGTTCAACTGGGTTCTGACCAAAAAAAAAAGAAAGAAAAAACGAGGTCGCCGCGTTTCGCCAGGATATTTCTCTCGGGTATATCCCCACAATTTCCGGCTTAGACCGCGACGCAATTTCATAAAATGCTCCAACATCTGCAGGTCACAGGTAGACTGCCAAGTCTGACTAAATTATTGGCCCAATGTCAGGGTGATCCCTGATTCGTGTACACTTAATGTGATAAAAACTGAAATACATAAACGAATTCAATCGTAAAAATAATGATAACGAAAAGTATGTGGAAACGTTGAACGAATTTTCGAGGTGATTGTAATTTGTGACGAATATTCTTGATGGTATCATTTTTTTTTCATCCCAAAATGACAAATTGGTGAGGAAAATTGTTCTAGAAAAATTGGAAAATTGCACAATATCGTTGATGGTAAATGACTCAGAACGTTCCTTACATTTTTTTGTCTACAATAAAATAAAATCTATCGGTGGATCGATTTAAGTTTTTCTGGCCTCAAACTTATTGAGTAAAGAGGCCTTCTCAAAATGAACAGAGAACTTCTTGATCCGATAAAAATTGTACCAGATATTCATCATTTTTTAGAATAAAAAATAGCGTTTTTCTGTCTTCATACGTTACTTTTCACGATAACTCGAGTAAAAATAAAGTTATGAAAAAGTTCTCCGTTCATATCGAAAAGGCCTCTTTACTGAACGGTTTGAGACCCGAAAAACTAAAATCGGTTCACCGGTAGATTTTATTTCGTGCATGATATATAGACAGAAAAAAAATTCTTTCTAAAATCATGTGAAAACCATTCATTTTTACTTTTTCAAAATGATCCTTAAAGACAGTCTCAAAGTGTCCAGAAACGAGAAAGAAAGAAATAAATTCTTCCTACATTTTTACGTCATCCTGAAAATTGTCTTCAAGCTGCAAATACTCGTCCATCATGAGTCATGTACATAATTACAGAAAAAAGGAGAATATAAAGCTGTAAAATTAATTTTCTTGTCGAGTATGAGACAAATTTTCACGGATTGAATGAAATTCGTGACATGAATCATCGAGTTTGATCCACCGGTCATATGAAAAGTCTGACGTATGGTCGTTGTCATTTATCGAATAGGATTGTGACTCAGGTTCAACGAGAGCGTCATCGTTCTTTTGTCGTGACGTAATCGGTATATTTTCACGATTACTCGTCGCCCATGTTCCAGGAATTTATACAATTTATACAATTCACAGTAAAAAAAAAACCATGATCAAAGTATAAGTCTGACCGTAAAGTTTTCTGCTCCAATTTTAACGATGTCTCGGTAATACCTCGCGATTCGTAAGCCTGTGACTCATCCCACTCACAAAGACCTTATCGTTGGCGTAATTTAATTCCGGAATTGGCTGAAGATTCCTCAGACCAGAGTCGTTCTTGCTCTTGGCGCACGGTCAAAAGCAAGATTTTACCCCCACCTCAAGCTCCGGTTTTAGAATAACTCGAACCCCGATTGTTCTCGAGACACTCTAATCCACAGCATCCCTGCGGATCGGTTCAGTTGGTTAGTCAGACACGTACGCGAAACCTCGTTCTCGACTCCAGGATCTCTCGCGCTCTCTAAAATCGCAAGAATCAAGATGGAAATCGCCAAAGGTATTTATTATCTTCACTTTATAATGCGAAAAAAGGAACAACCAAATCGGCGATCGTCAATCGATCAGAAATTTATACAATAATAACATTTATAAAAAAAAGACTGAAAGTCACGAAAAAGTTTGATTTGATAGAAAAAGTTCGATATTTTAGCGAGGGTGAAAAAAGTCCAGATTTGACTGACACATAATTTTTTTTTTAGTTAAATAATTCAAATTATTTCAAATTATTTCTCCTATTTCAATTTTTTTTTTGTCTCATTCTACATCATTTCACTCAATTAAACCTATTTTTTTTTTCAAATCAATTTTCTTCATGACTAATCGATTTTTTCCTCATTATTTCATTTATTTCCTCTGTTATTTCATGAATATCAAAATAAAAAAAAAAAAAAAACAGCATGTTTAGATTTTTTGGCAACTTCGTTCGGTTACAAACACTTTTCGCAAGCTCTACTTCAGTAAAGTTTCAAGATGACAATTTTGAAGCTAAATTAGAATTCATTTACTTCCAAAATGAATCTAAAATTGTCTTTTCGACTTCCTTCGATCTTCAAAAAAATTATTGTAGGTAAAAATTGAATAAAAATCGTGTCAATTATTCTTATCAAATTAGTGATCGAAAAACCCCAAGAGTTTCGGCATCGCGTGACGTTATTTTGATATCGATTCTGACCAAATTCCCGAAGAGTGTCAAAGAAGTGAATCATAAATCAAAGCGTCAATTTCCTTATTGTTCTTTTTATATACACTTCCTTAGTCCTTCGTCGGGTTGGCGTGACTCGTTCTTTGTGATACCACGCGAAGTTGGGACACAGTGTTGAAGTTTCTCACAGTGAATTGCTTCGTGCCAAACGCGTCGCGACGCCTTCGCGAGTCATTTGTTAAAAGCCACCGAGCGTTATACTATAAACTAGGTTTTGCCTCCATGGACAAAAAAGAGACCAGAATGGTGTCCTGGGGCCACTTGATCCCAGAGCCATCGATCCATCGTCATAACCGCGACGCGATCCTTCGCATAAAAACCCCGACCCACTCGACCGATCCTTGAAGAATTTCTGGATAATCTATCTCCTGGTTTCCCGGAACCGAGCGGGTATCGAATGACGATTGTTAGTCTTCCATTGTGTGGGAATTTCGCTCTAACGAAGTCGACCTTTTCGGCTTCGAAATGTCAAGAACGTATCGACGATCGATATCCGAGCGTTGCCTCGTAGTCCATTCAAATCAGTAGAAATAGAATGATTAACGAGTAAAGATGTATAAATTGACTAAAAGTCCTGATCTCCGTTTTTTTAATCATATCTCAACAACCATCGATCCTATCGTCACAAAGGTTATTATAAAAAATAAAGTTTATTGAATTCTCTACAACAAAGGTTCAATACATTTTTTCCATATCTTTGATAGTTTCTATGTAATACAGGGCTGAAAGTATCGATATTTGTACAGAACCTTGTGAGAATTATGTGCGTATCCACCGGTGTATTGGAGAAAAACTATCCAAGATACGATAAAGAAGTATTGAACCTTTTTTGTAGGGAATTTAGTAAGCTTCATTTTTCATACTGACCTCCGTGACGATAGGATCAACGGTTGTCGATATATGACAAAAAAACTGAATTCAAGTCCGTTCGATAGCAGGCCAAGATGAAGAGGTGCGTGCGTATTCACCGGTGTATTAGGAAAAAACTATCCAAGATACGATAAAGAAGTATTGAACCTTTTTTGTAGGGAATTTAGTAAGCTTCATTTTTTATAATGAAATCCATGACGATAGGATCAACGGTTGTCGAGATATGACAAAAAAAGTGAATTCAAGTCCGTTCGATAGCCGGCCAAGATGCAGAGGTGGCATTTGGCTGGACAATCGATATCGAATATTCAAGCTAATAATTATTATCACAATTGACTTTTTTTCAGTCGACGACAGCGCGTCCAGCCTGATCCAGCAATCGTCGAACGTGTCGTCAGCCACGGTGCAGTCCCAGTCCGTGAGGACGTCAAAGTCCGTCCAGAGGGTCCAGTCGTCCTCGGTGGTTCAGTCATCCTCGTCGATGAAGTCCGTCACCTCGTCGACGGTCAAGTCTCAGAGATCGTTGGAGGTGGAAGAATCGGTGGAGGAAATAACCGAGTCCTAGTCGGTCTGGTGGCGTCGTTTGCAGACCCCACCAATTCGACGTCGGTTGTGATTCCAAAAATAACAGCAACAGCTCAGGGTCCGGTCGTCTACGTCTGGCGAGATATTTAGTGCTTGCTAAGCTCGCAGAAATTGACTAGAAGGAATTTCGGTCAAACTTACTTAGCTAGAGCCGCGTTGACAACGATCCGTCAAGCTCGTCTTTTGTTTTTTATTCATCTACTTTAACGTGGGATCTACGCTTATTATCTATTCCTAGTCTCTAATATGCGAAAATGATTGTTTTTAAACGGACCTGACTGTCTGATGTATTGTTTATACGTGATTATTACTATTATGTTTGAGTTAATAAAAGTCCTTTAAGTATCCTGTGAGCGATTTCCTCGAACTCTAATTTTCAAGCGTTTGAAATAATCGTCTACTTAAACGTTAATAAAATCTGAACGAGTTGACCGATTTTCAAAAACCTTTTCTTCACTAGAAAGTAGAAGAACGAAGCTTGAATTTAGATTTTGAAAAACTAAAAAATATTAATTAGCCACCGAGATACGAGCTCTTGAAAATTTCTTCAAAATCTTGTTAGTCTGAAGATTCATTTTTCCAAAGGTCATATATTAGCAGGAAGTAGAGATCCATCAATTTTCCAAAAGCGAAATTGAAGCTAAATTCTTCTACTTTACATTGAAAAAAAAGTATTCTAAAATCGATCGACAAGTTTAGATTTTATTAGCGTTTTAGAGTGACAGAATTTTTTTTTAAGATAAAAGCGATATCGAACATTTTAATTCCGAAAGTCACTGATTTTCAAAATTTATTGAATGAAATTAAAAATTTCTACTTTTTCAAAATCTTGTTTCTATCGAATATTAAAAAGCTGATCCTGTCTGCGACGGATGCCTGAAAGCTCGTTGAGGATCTTCAACTTATTTCTAAAGAAGCTTGAGAATGAGAAGAAAAGGTGGGGAGGTTGGGGGGGGGGGGGGGTTGTTTGTTGGAAAATTGTATCGGAAAAGTACTGAGAGAAGAGTCTAACGCTCCGCAGCCTGAGATGGGGGGCGGAGAGGGAAGCTGCTCGATTGAATGAAAATCGATTACGCACTAAGTCGAGAGGATTTAATTTGGGAAACTTTCACGACCCTTGTCGTAACTCTTCCAGTGGACGGCTGGAATTAGTTGTAAATAAAATTGAAGGACAAGATTCACGGTAAAAAAAAAAAAAAAAAAAAAAAATTATCCAGCCAAATCGACCGCGAAATTTTGTAATTCAAAACTCTGAACGGTGATCCGCAGCTTTAGAAATAAACTCCAAAGGGCAATGACTCAGATTGAGTAGCTCAACGAACTGTGAAGATCACGAGGAGAGATATAAACGTGACAAATTACACTCGATGTTCCAATGGTCAAATATTAGATTTATATCGAACAGAGTCCTTCAGGTGAGCTTTATCCCTCGAAATTTTTTGGAGGAACAAAAATCAATCAATTTAGTCAATTTTCAACACGTCTCATAGTTTAGACACGACGTTTTCTGGACTAGAAAGGCTAGAAAAAGTTGAGACGGAAAAACTGCATGGAAGATAATTCATTTTTACTTATTCATTGTCGTTATTCATGTCGAAAAGGCAAATTCAAAAATCACAAATGTAGTCAATTTTCAACACGTTTGAATTCAGATACGACATTTTCGCTGATTAAATAACAGCTGGGTTCAAACTGCTTCCGAAATTCCTATTTTCTTGGCTCGGAAAATCAGTTTTTCCACTTTTCCAATTTTCCATTTTTCGTTATGTACCTCATAAATTAATTCAAAAAATAATTCATTCTGACGAGATATAGATTGTCATTATTGTTATTATTGTCATTTCAGTCTCGTAACTGCGCAACAGGGGGGGTTATGTCCCCCCGGTTCAATTGCGACATGAATAATTCAGTTTATAATACCCACCACCACACCACTATACGAAGGGATTGTTCAGCCTCGGGACAGTATCCCCAGCTCGCTGTAAACCCGTGTTTAATTAATTTACAATTTTTGTTCTCCCCTTTTTTTTCAAAATCGTTTAGTCGCTACCTCATTTATCCTACATTCGACATTCAATCATTTCTAAAAAATGTCTGACTATATTCTGGAGCAAATTATTATTTTTTCGGGACAGAAATTTGGACGAATGAGTCGTTATTCAAGTATGCGTTGAATCAATGGTGAAAAAAAAAATTGATTTTTGAGAATATTTTTTTATTTATAATTTATACAAGTTTTCCTAACATTTCCATTGATTCCATTGATCGAGATTTCCCCCGCGAAGAAGAGAGAAAAAAAACGCTGGGATCTTTGATTCTGTATTTTTTTGTATCGCCATAAAATTCCTTGACTTTTCCCTGACCATTTTTCGGAATTATCAACTTTTCCATGACTTCTCTGACAATTTTCTCGAATTTTCTGACTTTTCCCTGACCAGTGGCCAACATGTTTTATCACAAACTCTTTGAGAAATAAAAAATTCAAGAAAGAACGTGGTTCACAAGACGTGAAGATTTTCGCAGCTCTTCCTTTTTTTTTATCCTTCCTCTGTGTTTTTTTTTTTTTGCGTCACTATAAAATTCCTTGACTTTTCCCTGACCTTTTTCCGAATTTCCTTACTCCAGTGGCCACCATGATTCAGGCTGCTTTCAAGTTACAAAAAAGAAGACAAACATTGTAGTCATTTTGATTATCATTCAACATTGACGTAGACTGAATAAGTTTCTCAAAAACTACCTTTTTGTGGTGGCTATTGTCCAGGAGCAGGTGCTCGGTATTGAAATCTGCTAATTGGATGAGGTTTTGCATCCGAAAGTCGAGGGTAAATTTTTTCTTCTTTTTATTAGGGGCGTTGAATTTCCAGGTTGGCTGAATAGCAAGTTACATGGGATTCTGTGAAGTCGGGTCAATCCTAAAGTGAGAGATAAGAAAAGGTAGAAAGAATCTTCTTTTTCATGTATACATCGAATCGAATCGAAAAAGGGTGGCTGACGATGAGTTGTACTTGAACTTTCGATTCTGAATGTTGTATAGAATTGTGATAAATGGCGTTACAAAAGAACCTCAAAGAGAATCCCTCCGGATTCGATAATAAAATACGTCGTATATTCCACAGGCGTGAAATTCAATCCGTCGACTTGGCACTACGTGACTTTATTCCAGTGATGTTAGTTCGAGTATATCTCCAACTGTGAGAGAAGAGAGATTCTCCGACCGAGACCGCATCCCCCACGCAATTCTACCCCTGGAAAATATTTGACCGTACATATCTACGTCCCCTAGCTCGCAGACTTAAACGTCTATATCTAGGATCTGATACCATTCTATTCTGCGTAGAGCCACGCGCGCGTCTGACACAATGTTATGCTCGATGATAAGAAGTTACGAGCCACGTATTCGACTTCTTTTCTTCTTCTTTTTTCTTTTCAGGTCGTTCCACTGACGTGGGAGGTAGAATTCAGTTTGGTAACGTTATTTCATACCGTGTACAGGATTTGAAGAATGGCAATTGAAGTGTAGGAGAAGAATATCACCTTGGATCACCTCCGCCAAAAAGCTTGCATTCCTTTTTTACCTTTCTTATTTTTGAACGGGTTGAAAAATCCATTGAGGCTCACGATGAAAAAAAAAAACTACCCAGACAGCCCAGAACTATAAATTTTCTAACAGTCGTCTTATGGACGCTAATTACTCACTTTTCATCTTTTGGTCTATGCAAGACGTATCTAAGTGTCGAGACAAGATTAGGACGTCAAAAAGTGGGGCTATTTACTCAGCCCTTGTCTTTTGGTCTCTTCTAGACGTCTTTGAGTGTCAAGACAAGATTTGGACCTCAAAAAGTGGGGCTAATTACTCAGTTCTTGTCTTT
>JAFFZH010015877.1:6961-28899 GCA_018420115.1 Euura saliciscinereae | reverse complement strand
AGATTTGGACCTCAAAAAGTGGGGCTAATTACTCAGTTCTTGTCTTTAATTGGTCTCTTCTAGACGACTTTGAGTGTCAAGACAAGATTTGGACCTCAAAAAGTGGGGTTGATTACTCAGTTCTTGTCTTTTGGTCTCTTCTAGACGTCTTTGAGTGTCAAGACAAGATTTGGACGTTCAAAAGTGGGTCATTCAATGGATTTAGACAACTTTCAGTTCTGTGATGTCTGGGGGAATTATTTTATGCACTGAGAGGGGAATGTGCAAATAAGATTTTGAAAGATTGTTAAACTACAATAAAAAAAATGGAGTTTCCTTCTAATTTTATCGAAAAGGAGGTATTGAAAATTGTAAGAGTTATTGATTTCTATATTTCCAGCTGTAAAGTAGAATAACTCTTACAATTTTGAATATTTTTTTTTCAAAAATCTGGGGTTCAAACTCAGTTCTGCACCATCCTGAAAAATCAATCGTGGCAGATTTTTGCAGATTTTTGTAAGCCATGTTTTTTGGAACACAAAACGGCATTCGGAAAAAAAAATAGCAATCATGATTCGCATTGATCGAACTCAAGATTTGCACTGTCTTAGCTTCTATCGTTATAATATCTCACTTCCTCCACACTGAAGAATATTTTTCTTGTGGAGGATCTTTCTAATTCGCGAGTATAGATAGTTTGGAATGAGAAAATAAAGAGGTTTCCGGTTTCTCTAAGACCGTTTATGGATATTCACCTAAATTGGAAAAGTTTCGCTTGACGTGCTCGAAAAATGTCTGAATCCTTATCCAATCATCTTTTGTTTCACTTCTTTCTTACTTTCCCCTTTATTACGTGCTGAGGTATAATCCTAACGATTTATATATCATGAGAGCCGGCTTAATTCCGATCCAGAGTTAGATTGAAAAAGTTGAATCGCCTCGCGAAATTTAATCACGAATTTTGCATTTATACCGACCGCAACCCGTAGAGAGCTGTATGCTACATATTTCCCAGATTTAAATTAACCAATCTACATACTGCACTTCTATAGTTGCTCGCGATCTTCTAGTGCTTCCGTTCAATATGCGTGGAAAATGGGCGAAAACAACCCCGACGTTTCCTCAAGCAAAAGAAAAAGAATTCTGAATCGAATTCATCACTTTCTTCGATTCCTTCATCGATTGATAAAAAAAAATAAGTAATTTAGCCTCTCTGAGCCCATATAAGCACTTTTTTCCCCGTCTTATCCCTCATTCCTAATTCATGCTTTCTGCTTTCTCGGTCCCCCCGCGGTTCGCCTGCCAATTAATCTTGTCCTGTGTTGGTTATATTATGTACGGGTTCTTGGGATAAGCCGTTTTTTCGTCGTGGATAAAAAGTAGAAGGGAAAAAAAAATACGGGACCACAGGTGCTCGATTCCCTTGGTAGTATATAGATTCAGCCCCGAAGACGTATGGGAAAAAATCCACCCCCTTCCTCGTCTAATGCGTAGGTAGAATATGGGCATCCATCTCGAGGGTAGTTTTACACTCGAATAAACACGAAAAAATTCAAGACACGTTTTTCAAACTGTTTTATACGCGTGTAACAACGTATAGCCCAGTTTTGAAGACGGAAGAAAAAATACCTTTCACTCTCGACAGGTGGATTCTCTACGAAGAATAAAAATAGGACCTCAGGTATCCTACAAATTTTGACAATTTTTTTTCTGTCCATTATATTCTACCAAAAATTAATTTTCGTGACGAATAATTACTCCGAAAATGTTTAATTAACAAGAGTCTCAGGATTTTCCACATCTCTTTCAAAAACAGACCACAGATTTTGTGAAAACAGATACATCTTCTTGTATAATATCACTTGTCGTAAGATTTCAGACACACGGTTGATTCGATTATGTCTCTCGACGTCTTATTTTCTTCGGAGAGCTGCAGTTCTTCATTATGTGAATGAGGGAAACTGAGATAAAAAATTCGGTGGCACTCTTTTGCTTATAACTTGGTCCAAAAATTTTCTTTTCCAATTTCCATCGTTCAGACGATGAAGGATTGCTTTCCGAAGAAAAGGAAACGTCGAGAGACATAAACGGATCAACCGTGTGCCTGAAACCTTGCGACGAGTGATTTTTGAAAAAGTCCATTTTTCGATGTGTGATGAACTTTGGATGAGATATAAATGATTTTTGGTCCCCTTAAGGAGAGTCTATTTTATATTCTTATTTCTATCATCTATTATCGTTGTACTTTTGCTAAGTGTCTGAATTAGGGCTATCCGGGCACTTAGGGGTACCTCAAACTTAGCAAGAGTCAGAAAAAATGTGACCCTCGATCGTCAATTGAATCTGAGTCAATATCGAAATGAAATCTACCATCCCTCACAAGTTTTTTCGCTTCGGTGTTCCTCAAAATTGTGTTTGATACTTTTGATATCTTTGGAACGGGAGCGATTCCTGATGGAAGAGGGTTTCACAGGTCGATGCTTCGGTATTTTGTATCCTGACAAAAAATGCCTGACAATAAATTCTTCTGGCGGCAAAAAACGATATTGAACGAATTCAGATCCTGTCCGGGTTAGATTTCAGTCTTGGATTATTACCGGACGCACATATTACTAGCCGGAGGTGGATGTCCGTCCAACGGATAGGATTCTGCGTGATAATTCGTGGAATGGTGAATTTCGATCGTTTAATTAATTATATTCCAGCGAATGAAAAGCCGACCCTTGGTCTGTGTGGAAAGTTCCATGAATTACGTACCCACGTTATTCTCCCTGATAATTAACAGACGATAATCGCGTCCGTCCCTCAACCTCCCTATGGAAACCTTAACGCTTTGACGGAGAGGGTTGAAGACGATTCCGAGGCATTACGTAGCAGGATTTTCTGCGTTCAACCCATCGGGGGATATAATCTAATCTCTTGGACATCTATGAACGTTTTTTCGACGTCTGCGTCTCGACACAAATTCATTTTTATATCGAATTTTCTAAAACGTAGCAGATCCCGTTTCCCATGAAAATCGATTTCCCTCTGGAGTTGTACGACGGTCATAACCTACCTGCGCAGGAGAATATCTCTCAGAATTTCAGATCGTGTGTACTGAAAATCCAACCTGAAAGGAGCATCCGAACTCATCCCCCACGGAATTGAGGTTTAGCTTAATTCCTCCAGAAATTAGTCCAGTTTGGACTAATCTCACGGTCCAAAGCTCCCAATCAACGATCATTACTACATCAAACATTGTCTGACTTCCAAAAGACCACGTGATCCAGAGCAAACTAAAGTTTGGTCATTTTTCCTGCACGGAAAAATTCATGCTCTGAATCAAATTGTTGGAATATATTGAAAAATGCCAATAAGATAAAACAAGAGATCGGTTAATTTATTTATTTTCAACTGCACGTCTCTTTGTTTTCGGATCAACGGATTTGAATTAAATAATTCGCTACCACATGGTTTTTCGGATCGCTGATCACGAAACTGAAGTCAATTGTGCAAAAATTTCATTTATCGTATTCGACGTGCTGCAAAAATACTGAAAACGTTTGTATTTTGATGAAAATTGGTAATCGGAACGTTTTTTGGGTCGCTAATCACGAATCTGGGGTCAGATTTGCGAAATTCAAAATGGAGGATCCAATTTGCTGGAAGAAAAACACTAAAAACATTCGAAATCTCATGAAAACTGGTGAAGAAACACCAAAGAAAAATTTCTAATGACACTTTTATCTGTAAAAAGTGACTATATAACCATATGAAACTAATCAATCTATCATTATGTACGTCGTAGATGATAAATCTATAAATATCGTGTCCAAATTTCGAGTAAGTTTTGAAAATTTTAATGACGTGGTGAAAGCTGACAGAATTTTCATTCGATACGTTGGTTCCTTGAAACTGACCTAATTTTAGTTAATCGTCATATGAGTTAATGAAACGATAAAGTGAATAGATTAAATGAATTGTCTGTCAAGCTGTCAAAACTGTCTCTAATCTGAAAATCTCTGAATTAAAGCCTCCAAGTTTGGAAGTTCTGTAATACACAGCTAATTGGATAATTGGATATTCTCGCAATCGCTAATCCCCGGAGGTGATAAAAACGTCATAACTCAAAAACGAGGAGAAATCTCCCTATACTGAAAATTTCCAGGTGGAAATCTATGGATGAACCTATATGGTCTTCCTATAGGAATTTCGAACTGTAAATCCACTGGATTCTATGAATTTTAACACGGATTCATATAAATATCCAGGTAAAATCCTATGTGTATTGGATTATACTTTGAATATCCACCTGCATATTTTCAATTCACATGGATATTTATAGGAATCCATGTTGAAATTCAAATTCCTTTTCGAAATTCCTATAGGAAAACCATATAGGTTCATCCACAGATTTCCACCTGAAAATTTTCAGTAGGCAGGTTCGGCATTTTTTCCCGCTAGTATGAACCTGCGATATTTAACAATTTCTGTTAACACGCTAGGAAACTACAGGCTGATCCATGGGGGGTCCACGATAGATAGGGGAGCAGCCGCTTCGCCCACGCACGCGATAATCGAGCTTCTTCAGGTAGGTATATACGCGGATATACCGTATATACCGGATGTTGAAGGTTCGCCGCGACATTGTGAGGTAATGGTTTACACGTTTCTTCACTCACCCAATTTTCCCAGATGGGTCGAAATTGTAATGAATATTTCAACGCTCCTCTTATCCTTACTAACTTTTTTTTTTTAGCTTTATTTTCTGCCTAAAAACTACGAAACCCAAGGAAACATAAGAATTTGATATTTTGAGTTTTCAAAACTGATGAAATTTGAGAAAATCTCGAGTCAAATTTATGAACCTATGTACAGTGATTTTTTTTTTTTTTTATTGGCAGACAGAATTTTACTTCTCAAAGTGATGATATATAACGATTAATCTCTGATAACAAAGGTTATCGAAGTGAATATGATGATGAATAAATTTGGGTAATTTTGGAGATCGCAAATCATAAATACATGGATAATTAGAAGGCCATTCAATTTTAATAATGATTCATTATTTTCGAAATTGAATTTCACGATTTGAATGAGGCAGCGAAATTTCAAACGAAAATCAAACAGACAAGAAAGCAGAAGAGTTGATACGACTGATTTGATGGTCTGAATTTTGAAGTCTGAAAATTGTACATATAGCCTACGTTGGCTTTATTTCTCAAATTTTGGTTCCTAATATAAAATTTGCAACTTTTAGACGATTCGAGATTGTTTCCCAAATCGATTATACACTAATTATTATCCATTACATTTTTCGATTGAAGGCCAAATTTCATGTGTCCTACCTACTTTATTTATTACAAACAGACAATTAAGGGAATCGCCACGAAAAGGATATAAGTGAAAAAAAAGACTGAAAATTGCTTGAAAAAATTGACGTTTCTGAATTGACTCGAATAATTTGAAGATGACGACAATGATCCTCCATATTTGACGGATAACGATAGTAAGACATTGTACAATTATCTAGAAATAAATTTACATCATCATCGAATTAACGGTTATTAATTACTTTATTCAAATCCTCTTCTTCCCAAACCTTCACGTACAAAATATCATCGAATTCTTCATCCACCAATTTATTCACGATCATTTTCAAAATTTTTTGCTTCATATTCGGTATCAGCAGCCTCAAAAGCTCCTAAAAACCGAATTCTGTGCAAATCGAGATATAGTCCACCATTTTGCTTTCCAAATTTTGATTTCGGATTCGTAATCAGCGACCCCAAAAACCCCGATGTACAGATTTTTACCTGAACTGAAAACGTTTCCAACTTTTGGCCAGCTTTTCGGGATTCATGATCGTAAAAGCACTTGGAAACCTGCAGGCTATCACAAATATCTGTAGAATTCCTTCAAAGAATTTAATATTCCGGTTTATCGATATAATCTTGAGAAGTAATATCATACATCATGATATTGAATTAATCGTCATCGAAAAAGGATCTTGACGATGAAAAGCATCAGAAAGTTGGTAAAATCAAGGGATCAAGAGCCACGTTTGGTTTCCTACATACTTTTTTTAATCTCTCACTTTTTGTATACTTTGGGTCTACTTCCAAGTTTATACTTTTTTTTCAACGAGGAGAGAAACCGCGGACGAGGTTCGACTAACTCTCATCGTCAATATTTATACAAGACCGAAATTCAAACGTACCTTCTTTTCCTCCTTTCTGTACTATCCACTCTCAATTTCAACGTATACCACTCGCGACTTCTACACGAACACAGATACACACACGTTACTTCAAAGCTCACTCTTCTTTCTCTACTCTACTTGACTCACTTTGCAAATATCCGATAAGTACCCACCTGCCTGGAAAATCGGACGGCGAATTTTTTTTTATTTATTCATGAATATTTTGAAATGGAATAAATATTCGTCGATGAAATTATAATTTTCAAGAACAGAAAGAGAGAGGAGTTGCTTTTTTTTCGTTGTTTAACGTCAAGATCATGATATTATGATCATCAATCGATTTCTATGACGTCACGACGCCCAAAATTTAGCAGTAGCGCCTCTAGCGGCTCGGAAGAACGATTCTGGATGCGGAAACACCGTCGCGCAGTCAAACCTAACCAATAAAAATACTTCTTTCACGTTTTTACACCTGAATTTCCACCTTGAAATCATTTTTCAGATACTCATGTTCCTCGAATAAATTTTTTTAGTGTCTGTAGTCGTTTCTGAAGAAAATTCGAACGTTTTTTTTTTTTTAAGCATAGAATGTTTCTGAGATTCGCCACGAGCTGCAAGCGCTAGCGTACAATTCCGTATCAATCTCAAAATATTTCTACAATAGACAGTTTTTTTTTTTGTTGAAAATTCTGAAATAATATTGAAAAATCTGAGTACTTATTCGAGCTTTAATTTCTCCCAAGACTCGTTTTTTTTTTTTTTTTTTTTTGTGGTAATTGAAAATACACACAAGTGTATCACGTCGGGTGTTAAATCCTTTAAGTCTTGAACAAGATTTTATTCCTTTTAAAGTTTTCCCTTCTTATTTACCCTCTTATTTGAAAATTTTCACCGAGCAGCTGCAGCTTTTCTACATAAAATTACGTTCAATATAAAAGTTTACCGTGAGCTTTTAAAAGAATATTATCCGAGCGCGATAAATTGATTCAGTGTGGGTGGAAAAATCCTCCTGATCAAACAAAATTTGTTGGCTCTTTGAATTTGTCCACTTTTTTTTTCTTCTCGCTTCAATTTGCGACGTGATTGTGTTTTCCGGGGCTAGTCGCATAACCCGGAATAATAAATTTTCGGGGTTAACCGGATATTAGATAAGGAGTATACATACATATAGTGATATTGACTAACCGACTGCTGTTTACCGACGTGTTGCTCCTGCTACGCCTGGAGATAATGGAGTCCCCACGATTCACCACGCCTTTATGAGTGATGCTGAAGGCCCGAAGTCTGTAGAGGTCGTCGCAAGCTCGGGGGTTGTACGCCTTTTCAGGGAGACTGTGGACCCTGGGTCGAACGTGGTCAGGTACTGGAAAATATAACAAATTCATTTTTCCTCTTACTCTTTTCAGCATCGCCTTCCCGTTTGACAGCCATTACCCGGCCTCAAAGTCGATAACTTTGCTAAATCGGATCATTTTTCACCGAAATAACAAACAATTGCCAAATGATTGGAACCAACCACCGATGGCTCCAATCTTCATCAAGAAGATGAGTCGATTCATTTTCACAGGAAAACACTTTCAAGGGACTATGATGAGGTAAAACCAAAGAATTCGTACTTCGAAACACGATAATTTTGTGGAAAATCGGGGAAAATCGAATCCGCGTACAAGAAGTGAGCTTAATTATGAAAAAAGACGTTTTCAAGTTGATACCTTGGACATTTGATCTTGACTTGAATTTTCATGTTATCTTTTTTCATTTGCATCTCTTGTAATTTTTGTAATCTCATGTAATTTTCTTGTAACCATTCACTCATTGCTTGTAATCTTTGAGATATTTTCGTAATCCATGTAATTTTTTCTTATCCTTGTGATCTCATTGTAATATTTGTGAACTTTCTCTTATCTTTCCAATATTTCTGTGATCATCGTAATCTTTCATAACTGAAATCGAGAACTGTTTTTGAATCTGACTGGTTCAAAATATCTAAAAATGACTGGAAAAGTTGAATTTGATTCTTAATATATGGTTCGATATTTCTACTAAATTTCGATGTATCAAATATCGGCTCTGTGAAATCCTAGAAGGTTCCATCACAAATAAAATGGTACCTCGATTTAATTTTTCGAACTCTCCCTTCACGAGTTCTACTTCCTCGGAGCATCGTGACGTTATTATACTTCGAAGTCTAAGTACGCATTTTTCAATTTCCCCTGGGACACCCCCGAAAGTCGAGTGTCAATTACGGGGATGAATTACGACAGTTTTCAACAAAAATTTACCTCGTCCCCTCGGTCGTTAAGGAGTTAAAAAAAAAAAAAAAAAAAAAATTGACACACAAGGTAAGGGTGAAAAAGTTTCGTAAGAAAAACTTTTTCTATTTGTATTTGAATAATTTCCTTTTCGTCAGAGGGGGTCGAAAATTCATATGGTTATGTAGATAATAAAAAAAATTCTAGCTTCGATGGTCTGACATTTTAAAAAGCTCTACGATACTTTCTAAACTTTTTATCTACGATTCTTTCAACCAAAGTTCTGCTGCTTTTTGGGCAGCGACTTGGGTCGAATTTGCGAGGTCGAAGCTCTCTTCGAAATGTGTGAATTTCGTTCTTTTTGCACTATTTTCTACGTGGCTTCTCGAATTCATCTTTTTCTCATATCGATTACTTCCACTGAATGGCTGGATCAATATTTCAGACACACTGTCAACCTTCACTGCTCGGTGGCTTTCATGAAAAATCAGATCGAAAATTTGACAGAGAAAATTCCAAGCTTCCTGAATTACCTTTCCAGGAAATCCACAAGAAAGAATTCTTCGGCCCTGTGAAATCAAAGTCATCGCTTTGTGACCCAAGTTACTTCAAAGTAGTATAAAGCTGGAAATGGAAATCGTGAAGTGAATTTCAAGAAAGGATTTTAAAGCTGATATATCATTCTTGAAAATCCGTTTTTAAACTTCTTTCCATCTCAATTTTTTTTTCCAAAGTTACAGATATTTGAAATAACAGGTTTTTTGATCGAAAAAAGTGACTCGTTCTCGTCTGTTTTTTCAATCTTCAAAATCCCTGTTAATTTATTGCACCAATCAATTCCTGGCTGGCATTGCAGCTACAGCAAACTTTTAGGCGACTGTGAGCTCGAATATATATAATTTGCCCGTTTTATTTTCCCTTGGAAATATGAAGTAGAAGAGTATAAGATGAGAAAGAGAGAAGAAAAAAGAATGAAAAAAATTATAACGAGAATTTGTGAGTGGTGAAATTGGACGTCGTCGCGATTACGAAGTTGGTTGAATTTATAAAAATAACGCGAAACAGATAGCCTGTATATTTACTCGGTAGAAAAAAACGAAACCCAACTCGTCTCCCGGTGCTGCGCGAAGTATATAAATTTTTTTATACATCAGAAAACTCGTTTCTCAAACTTTTACCTAATCTTATATTATTATATTATCCGATTTTTTTTCAACGGTGCGTTGCAGCGTCTGTCTGACCTGGGCCCTTCTAGTTTTCCTCAAGGGTATAAAACAATAAACTTGACTTTGTTGTTCTCGGTTTCAGACAACTTGCAGGCATAGATTGAGATACACATTATATATACATGAGAATTGTATACCACCTTCATATTTTTATAACATAGAAAACCAATAATGAAAATTGGAAGGAAAAAGAACCACTCATAGAAAATTCATACAGGTATGTGAGACTGATTACGTTTTTTCATCCGCAGGCATATAATATAAATAATGATCATGATAATGATAACTTCCAATAATTACTTCCAATAATAATTATTATATATTGCCAAGAATGTTCAAGAGGATTTTTTGAGACACTTGTGAGGGAAAGTTTGATTCTCTACCTTACAATTGAGAACAGTGACAGAAGAATAGGAAAATCTAGCGCATGTGCACATCCTGAATGCTTCCCTTTTTCGCACTAGGGTGATAAAACTAGGCGCATGCGCGCATCGTGAATGATTCACTTTCCGCCCTAGAGCCTTTTTTGAGTGATCCACTCGGTTAGCACCTGGATGTCAGTTGCGCGGTCTGTGGAACGACAATCTTATCTTGTCCTCAACCTTTTTCCACCATAAGTCACGGTCATCAACTCAAAAAAGGATTATTGGGACGTGGATTTATTGAATACATTATTTGACATGAATGATTGTACATTTCTACTTTGATACAGAACGACAATGGTTCCACGTTTTTATCATTTTGACATGGTGGCTACCATAAAAAGCATTAAAGAATGACTTTTTCCTAATCGAATTATAATTTTTTCCTGACTGAAATTCGGACGAATCAGTGGTTATTCAAGTATTTAGGTACCTGATAAATAAGGCTCTGAAGCAATGGTGAAAGAAAATTGTTTTCGAAAATACTTTTTTATCTACAATTTATACAAGTTTTGCTATTATTTCCATTCATCAAGATTGCCGCGCGAGGAAGAAAAAGAATCGCTGGGGATCGTTTATTCCATTTTGTTTCGTGTCATCATAAAATTCCTCGACTTTTCCCTGACTTCCCGCGGTTTTTCCTGACCAGTGGCCACCATGTTTGAACATACAATGACTCCCAACTTCTTCTCCGATTGGCTAATTGACATTTTGTGATTACGCGGCACCGTTCCTCGGTACCGGCTGCAGCCGACGGATTTCCAATACACTTTTCCACCACGATGCCGACAACTTGTCAGTTCTAGGTCTCTCAGGATCTTTGAAGTCAACGCTGACAATACCGAATTTTAACCTGAATCAAAAGAAAACCACGTGATGATCCGTCCCCCTGTGCTCGACTTCGGAATATGACAGAATGTCGCTGCATGTTCACTCACGAAAAACCACGATTCCATTCGAAGTCATCTATCAGAGTCCAGATGTTGTAACTCAGGACGTTACATCCATCCTCTTTGATGGCTCGCAGTAATGCCTCCATGTAACCGTAGAAGTAGCTGATCCGGTTGTAATCGTTGATCTCGCCATCCTCGTCGGAGTAACCATTTTCCAAAACCCTTACCGGCGGATTTCCGTACTCGTCTCTTATCTTCACGAGTATGTCTCGAAATCCCGATGGCGTCACCTGTAACCATTCAACTTATTGAGCGTTGTCGTCTTTCAAGTTTACGTATCCGAACTATGAAGACTGGTCTATAATTACGAAATACGAAAGGATGCCTGTTTTAGGCCAGCTGGAGTTGTAAATTGTCATCAAGCCACTGTCGCTGCCGGTGAATGTTTCTAGGTTTGCTGCATAAGGGTCGGGAGTAACGAACGTGGAGGAGTAATGGATCAGGCCAAAATAATCAGAAGTTCCTCTGAAACATGTTTCAGCAAATGTGGGTGACCATCTCGAGGACTCATTCCTGCAGTAACCGAGTTTATTTTCGGTAATCCCACAGATTTCTTGTCAGATCGTAACATTTTGAGTCAAGGCTACAATCAATCGGGTTTTTTTTTTGCCTTCTTTGACCCTCAAGAGTCAGTTCCTGCGCAGGCTGTAACTGTCACATCTTCCCATAGTGTAGTGGGCTAAAAACGTGCTTGGTTTTCAAAGAATAGGAAAAAAAAAATGAGCACCAACTCATCGCGCATCGCCGCGATTTGAGATTGAAAAGACTTTGCATGTCACATTGCGGACGAAAAATCGTCAAAATTGTCAGTCCCTCCTTGTACCAGTACAGGTCCGGGGTATGGTAACGTTCTGAAAATGAGCTTCAGCTTGTCCAAGTAGTAATAACGTTGAATCACCCGAATGTTCTATTCCTTTTCCTTTCCCCGCTTTTGTGCACATGGAGATTATGAACTCACTTGATGAGGGAAATCCATTCGTCTGAAAATTCCGGAAGACGTGATCGGGAGTAGCCTTGAGCCGCGCTGATTTCGGCTATCCTGGTCTTCATGATTGCCGGGTAATCTCCCTTGTAGATGGGGTGATTCAGCCATCCACATTGGAACTGGTACTCGATGTCCGCCGAAGTGGTATCACTGGCGTCTGCCGGTATGAAGTTATCACAGACAGATGACAAGCCGATCTTACCATGCTGGGTCGGACGGAACTCTTTGTCGTACATATGATAAACCAACGCGTGGGCTTTCAAAGCGGTGTGCATACATTTGTACATCCCTGTGCCGTTCAGCAGTTTACCTGTGAGCGATGAACCTGAATTAATTATCTCGCAGAAGAGAGTCGGGTTCCTCTCCCTCCCCCACCTGGTGCTAAGGACACTGGATTCGTGTCGTATCCGACAGCGCAGAAGAGGTTGGGCTCGTTTAAGGTCGTCCAGACTTTCACATTGTCTCCAATGGCTTCGAAAACGATCCTGGCGTAATCGACGAACAAGTCTATCATCATCTCGTTCGTCCAGCCTCCGAAAGATTCCAATATCTGCGGATGGTCGAAGTGGTAGAGCGTCACCATCGGCTCGATGCCGTTCGCCACCAATTCCGCGGTCAGGTTCTTGTAGTAATGGAGTCCTTCTTCGTTTATCACGTTTGTGAAGCCTGTTGGAAGGACGCGCGACCAGCTGACCGAAAACCGATAAGATTCGAGCTGGAAAATCGGTAGTTTAATGAACATTCATCCGGTCTAGTATAGGTCTGCGCGTAGATCAGTGACTATAACTGTTTGTGCGGCAACGTGATGTTGCTTCAGGCAAAGCCGGCGGCTCGTACGAGAAAAATCATCATAATACAATATTTTCCACAGAAAAGAAATTAGGTAGCTACAAGAGGTATCAAGGCAGAGAGCTGGATATTTTTTTCCGAATGCTGTTTTGTGTTCCGAAAAACATGTTGTACAGCCCATGGCGGGAAAACTAGATTGGAACCTCGAGGAATTTCCGTACGCGGCCCAAAGTCGGATATCGAAAATGTGCCACGGTCAATTGTTTGGGACGGTAATCTGAGCGTGCACACCGAATTTCAGCCGAAGATATTGAAGATTGTAGAAGTTATTTGACTGTGGAATTCTTGTATTGAAGATAAAACTAGTTAATTGTGTGGCACGATCGCATACAGGCACTTTTTGAGTTATTCTACTTCACAGCTGGAGGTATAGAAGTCAATAAATCCTACAATTTTCAATATTAGACAATGAAATGCGGTGTGTACGCGTAGTGTACAAACACGCATTCAGAAAAAAATCAACAACTATTTGTGATCGATAATTCTTGTAGTCGCGTTGATCGGTAAAGCCCCCCTTAATCACTCAATTCAGGAGCTTTGAACCCAACGGTATAAAGTGCCACTTTATGGATCGTAAACCAGGGTCAGAAAGTGACTTTCAGAAGCTTGTGCCGCAAAGAAGCATTTTTCAGCCCATCTTCCAGATTGAAAACTTACTCCAATGGATTTCATTCGCGCTACATCCTCTTTGTACTTGTAATACGAATTGCAGGCAACGTCTCCGGTAGCTCGATCGATTATCATTTCTGATCGATTGTGTGTCCAGTAGTCCCAAACGCTTATACCTTTTCCTGAAATTTTCCATTGATTTCACACTTTTATGAGTATATGTCCTATTCGTTGAAACGTACCTAACGTGAAAAATAACTAATTCATTTACCGCCCATATTCCATGCTCCTTCTACTTGATACGCCGCACTCGCTGACCCTATGGTCAGATTCGCGGGGATAGTATAAAGATCGACGGCTTCGCCTTCTGAGACCCTGAACAAATTTTCACATCAGTTGATTGCAAACAAAAAAAAAACAAATATAGAAAACTTTTTATTGAACTTACTTTTCAAGGATCACAAAAGCGACGGAAAGAATCCAGAAGACCTTCATGATGAAACTGCAAATCACTACAAAGACAATAACAGCTGCACGGAACGTTTCACTCGGACTCGGTGATACTCTCGAAATGGTTTTTCGATAAGGTAATTAGGCGTCAATGTGTGACAATTGAGCCCCCACCTTTCTTATCCTGCATTCCGGAATAAGTTATAGTCTATGATACTAGTCACACCGCGGTTCAATTTGCCCCGAGCCAATTTTAGAGCGATTACTGAAGCGAGACGACGCGTCATATTTCCGTAGAAAAATTCTGATTCATATTTTGAACATTGACAATTATGCTTTCGTCAATGAAACTGTAAATTTTTTGTTTTGAAGTACTAAAAAAATTCCTGAAAAAAATTGTTCGCAAAAACACGGTTTTCTACTCAAAAATTCCTAACTTCTTCAATTTTCAATATTTTACGCCAAAAATTTTGAACCATACTCGAGAGTTATAGTTCATTTTTTCAGTTTTTGTCTGTTTGCTACTCGTATTATTCGATTGAAAAATGAATCCAGATCAAATTGACTGGATATACTTCGATTTTATCCTTGCTTCGAGGCCATTTCACTCAAACTTCCATATTCTAGACTCTAATTGCTTCCATAAAAATTCCATTGTAGTGTTTCTGTGGAAGGTTTTGGCTTCACTGAAGGTGCTTTTTCGGATTTTCGAATAACTCAGGTGCAGTTTTACACCCGGTGCGGTTAATATTTCGGGTATCCGTACTCTGTACCGTACTGCTAAATGACATTAAACCGTTTAATTAAATCTTGGCTCATGATCGTTACCAACGATATAGCATACCTCTTGCCACTGCGGCTTCCAGATTGCCTACATATACTAGACACGGTTTAAACCCCAACCTAATTTACCAGACATGGCTAAAACTGAGTTAGTTTAAACCAGCTACCAGTTTATACAACATTTTTCAACAGCTCGAGACAACATTCCAACTCTAAGAGTCATTCAATTACTTCCAATGGCTTAAAAATCGTTCCAACCACTTCCGAAGACTCCAGAGAAGTACCTAAGAAATGCTTTCCGAGTGAATCAAGTCCCTTGTAAATGACGACTGACGACGAGTCTCGAATTGACAATTAGCTCGGTACAAATTAGGGTTCCGATTCGGTCCCGTTTTGCATTCTGTCCCAAGCTCTATCGATACAAGAGAGATAAATCCAGAGGACAAGTTCCCGATGGTTTTCCGTTCTTTGGAACAAAGTCAAGCATCAATCTATGTCGGCTATTCTTTTCGTCCCGTATCGCGAACGTGTGGGTTGATACTTGACACCAAACTCGCGTCCACGTATTGGTTACGGGTGAAGCACTTCCTGCGCCCTTCCTGGACGACGAGTGAACACCGGGAATTGGGATTGAAATTGAAATGGGATACTGACGAAGGTATTGACATTCCTATTGAAATAGTAACGAGCCGTTGGATTTGTCTCTTTGACATTTCGACTGTGTTTCCAGCCCAGCCACCCCATCATCCTCTTCAATCCTTCGCCTCAATTTACCGATCATTGTTACCGCAGATTGTTTATACGTTGAATTTAATCCGTTCTTCCAGCCCGTGTAGAACAAAAGTTTATGTGAGATTCTAAAGGCTGAATTCGTTCATTTTTGGGGGGTTTATCGTCGACTATAATTCGCATGTCTGATCACATAGGGTCGTAATCACTAAAAACGCGAATCTCGTGGTGAAAGGTCGTATAGTTTTTTCTTTCGTGCCATCATTTGCTCTCAAAATGATCAAAACGTCGAAATTACAAGATCGAAAAATGTAAATGCGAAATATGTCATATGTCAGGCGAGTACGGCATTATTTCTTTACAATTTGGAAGGAAAATTGACCAAAATGTACAGGTAAGACGTCTTGACCGTAATTTTTTTTTCGACCCCTTAACGAAAAATTCATGAAAAAAAAAAAACACCTGAAACGAGAAGATGAATTGATTTCAAATGCGGAGGGAATATTCCATGGTGCGGAATCGTCGTGGCTTTTTTTTGAAAGGAATACGATCCGTTTAGAAGGCAGGTAGTATATAATCAGGGTGTTTATAGTATAGCTTTTGTTGACTTCCAGCTAATCTAGACTGTAAATATCGTCTGTAACGAACCACCCGTTCTCTCCCTCCGCACGTTGCACGTTAGGGAAAATAATTAAACTGTCATACCGCGTCGTGTCCAAAGGTCTACCGAATACGCCGCAAGTCAACTTTACTGAGGCTCGGCATGATCATTAATTTGTGTGTGTGACATAATGTTTTTTTTTTCGTGTACTTTCGTAGTGATCTTAAAGATTCAAAGACGGCTGATTATAGTTTGATCTGACAAAGGTTCACAATGGTAAGTCAATGTGCACAGAAAAACGCGATGACTGTGAAGGCACAAGAAAATTCTATAATGTTGATATTCGTGCTGCCTTCAGACTCGCAGTGCGCAAAAGGCTCGTTTGGCCTCTCGTATCGAAATATACTATTTCGCGTGATATAATATTTGCACGAGTGCAGCTGATGGTCGTGTCTATATGTTATGTTTTTTGTGTCAAAGAGTTGAATATGAAAACTGATATTTATACAATTGGATTTATTGAAGGTTCCACGTGATTTCAGGGTTCGAATATTTTCAAAAGTCGTAATTGTTTTATGCGCATGTGCCCAGCATTCTCATCCTAGTGTGAAAAGTAAAAAGCAAAGGAAAGTAAAAGTAAAGCTTTTACTTCCGTTTTCGATGTTCTCAAATGCACTACCTGAAAACTGTCCCTGCACTTTGGAAACCTGAATTCGGAATACCGATCCAAGACTGATTGTCAGTCATTGAAATCTCATGAATCAATCCTAAAAAATAACCATTATAGACATTTTTATACTGCTATGTATTTCACATTTACACAGCTCCACTGACATTTTTTATCCCGTAATAATGACACCTGAGTAGTCGATTATAATAATAGTCGCTCCGGGTCAAATTGACCCGAGCCAATTTTCGGAGCGATTACTGAAGCAAAACGACGCGTTATATTTCCGTATAAGAATTCAGCGACGTAACTTGAACATTGACAAATATGTTCTCGTCGATGAAACTGGAAATTTCTGGTTTTCAAGCACTAAAAAAAAAGTGTTCAGAAAAACATGGTTTTCTACTAAAAAATTCATAACTTTTTCAATTTTCAATATTTTTGCACAAAAATTTAGAACGATACTCGAGAGTTATAGTACTTCCGATAAAAAAATACTTTGCTACGGTGTCCTTCAAAAAGTATATTAAATTTGAAGGTCAAACTTGATAAGCCGGGCCTTCAAAGGATAATATAGAATAAAAGATCATTTTTCCGGTTTTTGAAAAATGAATCCGGGGTGATTATCACGGGTTAATTAAACCACAAGAAAAATAAAAAAATCAATATATTGGTGCAGCGTGTCTGCAGAAAATGGAGAAAATTAAACATTGTTTAAATTATGGAAGACTGAATTTTGCCTTGTCAGGAAATTCGAGACTGAACTTTCATCTGCACCGGATATTCTATCACCAGACAATTACCGGCTTGTTCGATAACTTGCAAATACACGAAAGATTCTGTTCTCACAATTCTATATGAAAAGTTTAAACATTCCGTAAAAATCTGCACAAATTTGTTCGGAAAATTGAACGTTTTTCAACGATTCTATTTCCTAATGACAAAAAAAAAAACTACTTCCATTCGAGTCTGAATTCTTTCAGCTTCAGAAATTATCTCAGCTTCATTTGTATGGTTTTCAATTATCCGTGAAAATTCGTTCCCGAGTTTCCACGACAAATTTTCGAGGCTTTTAGCCCGTTCAAATCGCGGACCATTTGGCTAAGTGATCAGTCCGCAATTGGAATCGTTTGAAATGACAGTTTCACATGGTTTAAAATCACAGAATTAATCGAACGAAATTGTGTTTCGAAAAATTCAATCCATCCGTTGGAACATGAAATCGGTAGAACGCACCGCGACGCGTTAGCTGAAAATACGAGAAAAAGCAATCCGATATATTTGTCAACTTCTAACGAATCAACAAATACTTGTTGCTTCATGCGGGTCGACAGAAATCTCTCCGGGGGATTGTTTCGCCCGGAAATTACATTCCCGCGGATAGTTATACCGCAAAAGTTATCGATGGACCGTATAGAAAATCTCTTGAAGGATTTATCCAGTTCTGCCCAAACAGCCTTATAAAATGTTCATACGGTTTTCAGTTTCTCTTACCTGGTAATTCGAGAAAATTTGAGGTCCTCCGTTGTCGTCCTCTGGGGTGTGCTTGAAAATTTAGAGGCCCGACGTCCTCGTTGCTCAAATTCGAGAGATTCGAGGCCTGACTGTCTCTGGATCCGCGTCGTGACGCGAGATAAGCTGTGACAAACGACAAGGGACGTCAAATCAGTAAAGAAAAAGACATAAATTCCCGTTTTATCTTTGGGCTCGATAAATACCATTTTTCAATTCGAATTTTCGAGAATTTTGGAAGTTAAGAAGTTGGACAGATTTCAATAAGAAGAAATGCGAGTTTGGGCTGACTATGAGGCAGCCTTTGAACTTCCCATTACTCATTTTGTTTCCAACTATTTTGAATTTTCCAAGTCTGACGTCATTGTCAGATTCTTGATCAGCGATACGAAAAATCACGTGGTACCAGATTTTTCAATTCATTATCGGAGTGGCAAAAATAAAAATGGATCTAAAAACGTTCTTATTTGGATCGAAATTGGTAAAAGATCCGAGAAAAGATCGAAGGTTTTCCTGGGTCTCTGATAACGCATTCAAGGTCCGATTTGTAAAAAAATGAGATAACGGATCCAGTATGACGTTTCAAAATCCAAAACTCGTCCAATTCCCAATTTGGGGTGAAATTTCCGGAATTCTAATCTCGCTTGTTTTATTATTTGGAACCATAACGAACAAGTCTGCGAAATTTTTGCCTTCTGAGGATGAGATAAGGAAAGTTTCAGAATAACGTGAAGCATGTATAGTGGGTATTTTATAAGGGATGATGACGAGGGTGTGGGAGAGAGGCTGGTAATATACGCAGAGCATTAGGGCGAAAGTGTACACACTCTCGTATCCTCCCGCAGAGGCTCATCAATTTTTCAGAGATCCATACACCTCGCAATATTAAATATTCTTCACGTGAAATTTATTGAAATCTGAACTGTGAGAGTGATAATGCAACATAAGAAACGTACTGAATAAAAGATTGAGAAAAACATGGTCCAAAACGAATCCGAAAGAAATTCTACGCTAGTTTCTTTTTCCTTTGATGCGGAATAATCGCGGATATATTCATCGATTTCGAATGATCGAAAATCCAGTTCCCGGATTTTTGGGGTCATTAAAGTTTTGGGAAACCCAAAAATTGATTCTAAAGCCAGAGATGTCAGAAACTATTAAATTTGCTCATAAATTTTTTGGTTACTCGTCTTTTTCGTGTTTTTTTTTCGCGAAATCAAGGATTACAGAACAAAAATGACGATATAAATGATCGCCAAATTATTACCAGAGACAAAAAAATTGTTGTATCATAAAATTTTAGCTTCTGATGTTTGAATATTCATAAAAGTTACACACCTTTAAAAAAAACTAGGAAAAAAAAGAAGAACTATCACAACGTTTAGAATTATCAATGTTGAATCTTATATCGTGCGAAATCCACCCCAAAAAACTGAGGACTAAGTTTTTGAAAAATATCACTACTTTTGAGGATCCTATTGTCGATATTATCTCCGCCATTTTGAATTTACGACTTTAAAGTCCGGAGAACAAACTCAAAAAGTCCGAAAACTTCTGCAAAGTGAATTTCGAAACTCACTTCACTTGTATTATACGAATTTTGAATGCAGTTTGATTGCGATCGCTTGAAAATTACTCCGAAATCATAATCACCGATTGGAATTCAAATTATGACGCGAAATTACTCCGAAATTAATTATCGCATGATCAATAAACGAAATAGCCACTCGATCTAAAAACTTTCTGACCCTCAATCCTTAATTGCTGAATTCGGAATTCAATCATAAAAGCACAGAAAGGCTATATATTTTTTTTCGACTGAACCAAATTTGTATTTTGGTCACTGATCACCTCGAGGCTTCCAAAAGTTTGAATTATTTTTATCAAAATGTGATCAGGTTGTCGATTCGCAATCTCAAAAAATTACTTCAACACTTCGAAGAACGAGAATCTGAATATTGTTGATCCAAATTGGTTTCAATGTAATCTCATGGAATTTAATATCAAACAACAAAACATTATCATCATTAAAAAAAATTGTGTCACGAGATAATCGAACAAATCGAGCAAATCTAATAGATTCTTCTCTTCTCCAAATAGAACTTTGAATCGAAAAATTGATGTTTGATGTATTGTTTAGAATCTCAAGATTTTTCATTCGTAAATTAAATTTGATTTCAATCATCGTAGGTCAAAAATGAGTAAATTTAATTAATTTTCGAAAAGTACCGATTCGAGTGCATGGAAAATGACTTTTTGGCAGTTTCCACTCTTGACGACAGAAAAAAAACCTCCCTAAAATCATGCGAAAACCATTCAAAAGTTTCAAAAACGACTGTCGGTGGTTTTGTAAATGTTCTCTGTCAAGATAGAAACCGGAAGTCCTTCGAATTTAATCAAAATGCAAAAATGAGACCCAAGTATGAAATATCTTTTGGAAAGCTCGAAACGTTTGGCTCCTAGTTTCAGCTTCATCGCCACATGTTGAATGATGGCTCTGAAAAAAGGGTCGAATCCCGCAAAAAATGCTGCCTACCTAATCCCGCCTTCATCGAGCCTCTCCTTCTAGCCGTGGGACTGGACAGCACGGTGACCTGGGTCTCGGCCTCGGTGAGGTCGGTCAAATCGCTGGTTGACCTCCTGGCCATCGTCTTTCCCGGTTTCGTTTCAACCAAGGTTTCCTTCCCCGCGAGGCATCCTTGACTCCTGTTGAACTGTCCTGATGGAAAATTACCCCTCCTCGATGTATCGTAGTCGAATTTCGCCCCCTGGCACTGACTCGGCGACCTGGGACTCTTCGGGCCGAATTCCGAAATGTGTTTATGCTTCTCAGGACTGGCGACCGGACTCGGTCCGGTCGGGGCCAAAATCGTGGGGGACATCGGGCTCCTCGGACTCCTGGGGCTCCTGGGGCTCCTTGGGCTCCTGGGCCCCAGACTGAAGCACGAATTACGTCGACGGTCGAAAGGCTCCGGTCGTTTCTTCCCCGACTGGCTCTTGGCGTGCGAGAATGAATGAGTTTCCGGTATGCTGGGGGTCACGGGGCTCTTCGGGGGGTAGGAGAACGTCTTGTTGAGGTTCTTCCTGATGTTGCAGAACTGGAAAACGTTTGATGGTGCCGGAAACCCCGGCGAGCTAAAGACACTCCCGTCGCAGCTGGGGCTCCTCGGGGTCCTCGGGGTCCTTGGGGTCCTCGAGCCCGTCGTCGGGGTCTCGGGGGTCCTGGGGGCCTCGGTGGGTGCGGAGAAGGTGAAGTAATTTCCGCAGTTTAACTCGACGGAATCGCGGTTCGCCTTGTGGGCCTCGAGGTGCTCCGGGCCCCTGGGGCTCCTGGGGCTCCTTGGGCCCCTCGACTCGTTGCTAGATTCCGAGTTGAACCTCTGCGGGGGTTGGGGCAGATGCCGAACGCTTTTTGCAGACTTTCCGTAGACGCTGTCCGGGCTATTGACCGCCATGGTAGAGGCGGAAGACGCTGATTGAGATTTCCCTACGTTGTCCCTTTTTCAGAGGCTCTCAGCGACCTTTTCGGTCCTCGGGCTTTTGCGATCGTTCAATCTCTCGAGTGGACCGAAACCGCGCTTTTCCCTCGGTTCCCGAGAGTCCCTCAAGACCCCCGAGGGTCTCGTCCCGTTATCAAAAGCTCTTCTATACTCCGATTAGAATTAATGATTCAGAGCGATCGCCCCCTGATTAAATCCGGATCTCGGTACGATTATTTTATGTTTTTTTTTTTACCA
>JAFFZH010015876.1:279077-292723 GCA_018420115.1 Euura saliciscinereae | reverse complement strand
GGGGGGGACTTCAACGATCAACGCAACTACAGGAAGTATTGATCACAAATAGTTGATGATTTTTTCCTGAATGCGTTTTTGTTCACCAATCGTAGACACCAAATTTCATCGAGTAATATAAAAAATTGTACGAGTTATTAATTTTTATACTTCCAACTGTAAAGAAGAATAACTTTTACAATTTTGAATATTCTGTTATCAAATTTGGGATCCACACTCGGTTCAACATCCTGAACAATCGACCGTGTCAGATTTTTTATATCTCATTTTTTGCTGAATTCGCCAAATTTATCAAGCTTGAAATACCTTTTCATTGCTACCTAGATAAAAAAAACTCGCGACAAGACCAACTCCAACATCCAAATAGATCGAAGAGATCCTGTAGGCGATCGAGCCACACCAATAACTAGTTTTCGTCTTCAATATCTAAATTTCAAAGTTGAATAACTTCTACAATTTTCACGTGGCGGATTTTTTCTATCTCACTTTGGGCTGCGTACGGGAATTCGTCGAGATTAAAATCTAGTTTTGTCGCCTTGGGCTGTACCACATGTTTTTTGGAACACAAAAAACAGCATAAAAAAAACAAAAAAAAATAGCCATTTCTCTGTGATCCCCCCCACCTCGAGAATTTCAATACCGATATTTCGACGTCGAGGATGACATCTAGCTTCCAAAAAGTAACGTAACAACGAATCTATTAACAATTGATCGGAGCTGCCCGATCATCTATCGATAACCGTTCGTCGGGGAGGATCCTTCAGCACAGATCCATCGACACAATGCTTATTACAAAATCCTTAGGCTATGGCGATTTGCAATTTGCCAGTCCCAATACTACCGACCCATACAAAGACTGACTGACTGATCATTTTTGCGACAAGTGGGTGTCGCTACTTTCACCATTACATTAGAGTCCACCGACTCCGCTCCACATAACGGTAAGACGTGATATCCTGATTCCTAATTCATATTTGATATTAGCACGTGTCGTTTCGTGACTCCAACCCACTGTTCTTCAGATTTGATTTGGGAACCGTCATAAATAATGATTGTACAATTTGAGACAAGCTTTGCGTCCGATCGTCGTTTCCGTTTTAATTTCGCACCGCACCTGGGAAAAGGTGTTGATATTGAGTCGTTCAGAGTTCTTATTCCGATCTCGAAGAACCTGAATGCTAAACTGCTGTTGGACATTTTTAACGATGCAGTGGCTTGAGAATCCTTTCCTCGCTCGACTCGCCAAGTCACGTAGAGATTAGGAAACCAAAGGACGGTGTGGAAGGAAAAATAAACAAATTATTTCAAGCCTGGCGACATAGTCGTATTTTAGCACAACCTCCGGGACCCAAGCGCCGCTAATGACCAAACCGGCGACCGGTGACTTCTGCGGCTCACTTCGAGCATATTATTTCTGTAAATTTAACTCCACCATGGAACACTTCTCAGCGATTCGGCAGCAACCGCAGTTTTCAAACCATCATCCTAATCGAATAGATAATCGCCTTCTTGTCCCCTCGAAATACTTTTGCTGCTAAAACGAAATAGATTTGCGAGTGAGCAAAAAAGCCAATTATTCCTGGTGTCGTCTCTGCTCATGTTTCACCTTCGGTGTTAAATGGTCCGTATTTATACAATTTGGCAAATCATCGCTAATCATCGCGAAATCCCGTTCGTCTCGCTAACGAAAAGCAAGCAAATGCACGTATGCGAGTATAGGGATGTAAGAAAAGTTTCGCTGCGGAGTCTGCGATGATCTAGGTCACAATGGTCGTTAATTCGCGTGTTTTTAGTTTGCGTAAAACAATATTGTCTCTTGGTTAGGTTGCGAGAACTCGGGTTGGGCAGAGGTTCTGTACGATACGTGATAAAAGGAGCAAAAGGTATAGCCAGGTAACGAAAGAACGTTGAGAATACCGAATCGATCGACACAGTCTTTGCAGAATACTAGATCAGCCAGAGTTGGTCAATCCGACTGTGGGCAGCTTTTTCAAGTGAATCGTTTAGAAATTCGCGAAGGCGTCGACGCAAACGGGTCGCGCGCGCGTTAACCGCGTCCGTATATCCGTGCTCGTTTTTACTATAATACTTTATGACCGCCTCTGATATATATACAATACGGTAAAAATTGAGAAAATCTTCAAATATAACCATTACGACATGAGTCTCATATATTTTTTTTCTTTCTTCCTTTCTTCTATTCACTAAAACTTGAACCCGTATCGCGTGAAACTACTTCCAAAGTTGCGGAAATATCCATTATTCACGGAACAGAACTTAGAGAGCGCGGTGCAACGTCGCAGAAACTCAAATCCCACTGGATAAAAGAATATTTCTAAATCCCGGAAACCATCGCGTCGCGTCGTCACCTCGTTAAAAAGAGACAAGAATCCAATCAGTATCATTCGAACCGGAAATTGAATATTTTTCATCGATTCTTCTAGGTTACTTCGAACTTGAATATACGCAATACTCTTATCACTGAGTTTAAAACTTCCCAATCGAAAGTTGTATGACGTCACTATTCAGTAATCAAAGTCCACCATTTTCACTCTACACTCCCTATCTCATAGTTTTCTCTTCTTATACGAAGAACAAGTTGGGTTATTCTGCAATGAAGTTTTTGTGACCATCAGTCACACATCAGTCGACAAGTACTTTTTTTCTTGGTGTGGATCATGTTTTGACATCTTGCTGGTATGCTCCTTGTTTTTTCTAACCACGCGTTGCACACCGTTTGGACATTTATTATTCAGATATAGTTACGAGAAGTTTAAAGTAATTGGCGTAAGTTAACGAACACTTATAGTTACTCGGGGTTGCTCGGTGCATATGAGAAACGATTATACGGTCACTAAAATGATAAATTTTAACGTGCGAAAAGTACACGGTGCATTGAAATGTGAAGGATAACATGATAATAAAGTAGAACAGACTTACGGACGATGGTTTACGTACGAATTACAAGTCGTATTGTTGTCGGGTCGTCGGATCTATAGGCCTTTTAACCTTCGGCAACAACCTTCCAGACTTTTAGTTCTTTTAGGTGGACTGGTTTTCGCCGCTTATATAGTGCACCGGTTAACTTACGACCTCAACTTACGTCAAAGCGGCGCAGTTTGTCCGTCAAATTTAACCTATGGACATAAGTAAGCGTTAAACTAGCTTATGTCGATCGTTCGGAAACATGGAGTAAAATACGGTACCTATATCTATACGCGTATACTCGATACATATAATCGGAGTAACGGAATTCACTGCAAACGTCACGCATTGCCGATACAAGAAGCTAAACTCATCGTTTCAAGTCTGCAAAGTTTCGCCTTTCATTTGTTATTCGAAGTGATTCATTGACCGCGTGGGCTTGAATTTTGGCAAACCGACTCCTGACTAGTGGGCCTACACCTCTCGCTAAATCACTCCTGCGACTTTCCTCCGTGACTCCCGATGTTTTTTTCTTTTAGTTTGTTAATAATTTCATGCTCATTATGATGACCTCCGAGGAGCCACTTCCGTTTTTGGACATTAAGACAAAATGTCAGGTGAAACGACCCACAAGTCGTTGCACGCAATGTGTTCTTTATCCTCTGGGTGACATTCGCAGATCCGCTGACGAACCCGCCGCCCACTAATGTGGACGTGGCCTTGCGGGACCGGTGCTCGCACCTTTTTAGTAGACAGGACCAACCTGGTGACCTACACCGCGAGTGGGTGCCATACTGTTACTTTATGTCAATTATTAAATGCTTTATGATTATTTTTTTTTCTTCATTTTTTAGAGTCTACTGCGGATACGTCTGCGTGACTCGCCCTCGATATACCGCGGACTTTTATTTATTTTTTTTAAATATCTCACTCCGCACGATGGACATGCCGTCATCCTCCGATATGTCACGCGCAGGTTAATAAGCATACTCTTGTAGTCGTTTACAATTTACATGGGACGAAAACCAATCGCGCGTTTCTCTCCGGTTAGTTAAAAACGACTAAAGAAAATACAAGTTTGTTATTCGAGTGAAACCTCATTACAATATTCTCTTGTATGTACGCTGAATATTGCAGTCGGTTGCGAGGTGATGGCAACCGAAAGTTCATTGTGACGTATACTTGCAGCCAGGTGTCTCAACGTCGATAAATTCTTTTTCCAAACTTGACATCTAACTGTTTGATCGTTTCGCGATATAAAATAACCAAGACTCTAAAGTGCACTTTACTCACGGCTGCAGCTATACTTCTGACGCAGCGCGTTAATCGAGCTAATGAGCAGCTTCCGTCATCTATGATTCAACGGACTTAATACTTAAAAATGTTTAAGCAGTAAACCAGCGTACTAAAGGACACTTGTTGGCCATTTAATTACGCTTATTACTCAGAGGGTTGGGCCCCGGTCATCTCAAACATTTATGGTAGCCTGCATCTAAACACACGCTAGATGCGTTATCATTTTTAGCCTGCAGCGTGCCGCGATGTTAGTCACGCGTTATCAATAAAGAATACACGTTCAGCACCACCAATGACTAACCTTGCGAAAGAACGCGGACCTGCACTCGGTCATTGACCGCTTCGGATCACGATATCTCGGCAATCGCTATGAACGTTGAGCAATTAAAATTTATCGAAATACCGGTGGCTTTTCACGACAGTCAAATCATCGAGATATTCAGTATTAGTGAGAGTAGTACCATTTTTCAGAACTAGGACGAAAAAAATCTGGCGCGTGCGTATATCTTGAATGATTCACTTTTCGCCCTAGGGTATTTTTTTTGTTTGTCGCGCATTCTTCTTTTTTTTTTCCAGATTTGGCAGCGTACCAAAGGTCGTGAAATTGTTGAAACGAGGCAAACATTGTCATCATCGAGTTTGAGTCGGGTGAAATAACGACCGGAAGAGCCGTGGCATCCGCGTTTCCTGCGATTCGTTCGTTGAATCTGCAATTTGTTGTTTTTATTCCGAATTAGCTTACGCAACCAGAAAGTGTGATCAGCGTTACTTTGACGCCCGGGGCTGCGGATCTATCGTCGATACATGTACCGTCTCCAAATATTTTTCAACTTTCCTTACTGCACACTTTCACGACTCGGTGATTTTCAACCGAGGGTCTATAATCAAAAGTGAATTAAATAGTTCAGAGAACTACAGAGTCACTTTTTTTCGTGCAGGAATAATATCCGTAGCCTTCGTGAATGTCTTTGCTCTCGATTTAATCCCCCCCCGTTACGTAAAGTCCGGTATACAGTATCCTAATCGTCGATGGAGGGGTTGCGAATTTCTGCCATATTTGAAACGACGTTTTTAGCTGGATCAACTTTTCTCCCAGTGTCTCGTGGACGCAGTTGGACGTATGGGCATACTTATAATTTATTTATGGACCGTAAGTGCAGAGTAGGTATATCGCAGAGTCTAGAGTAACACTATATTTGCGGTTCGTATCGAGTTCACCTGAGCACGCGAGTTGAGTTTATTACAAAATTTAGTTCTAGAAATCGATTCGTCATACACACTAGTCTACAGCTGGTTACCTCACAGCGAGAGAATTATGACTCATGGCAAAAAATCACTGAACATAATAATTCATCGCATGTCTAGTACACACACACACATATATATATATATATATATATATATATACACAAGACACAAACGGAGATTGTGAGATCTCGAATAATGACAGTGTCTGCAAAAAAAAAAGTGCCTCAATTCTTCTCATCCATCTCAATCGGTTTTTAGAAGTAGGATCAGTTCATAACACTGATTCAGAATCGTGCGAATCTAAATTCGCGAATGAACAATTTATCGGACAATATTTCAAGAAGTTCTTCCCCCATGTTTAATACATCGCGTGGTCTGCAGGCACGCTTGGAATCTCAATTTTTCATTCATGCGCTACCGACTCGAGATACAATTTCTCATTGCAGCCAATCGAAACCTGCCAATTCCTTTGGGGGCGTCAAGTCCGGCTCATTTTTTTTTCAGAAATTATATTGGCAGGACGAATCGTCTAAGGACCTGACAACGTTGTCCAGAAGTGTCAATTTTTCATCATTCAGCTTCTTTCATGCGACTCCGACTGTAGAATGAACCTTTGTGATCGATCTTGTGTTCTTGTGATCGCGTATGGAGAGTGTTCTTCCTTGGTACATATTCTGCAAGCCTCTTAGGTATCGTACGTGTGTCTATAGGCGGCCTTGGGCTTCTGGTTACGTGACAAACGTGGCTCTCAAGCAAATTACTTGTACGACGTATTAGGATATAATATCCCGGCTTTGTTTTCAACCAGTGAATGGTTAGCGTGTTTTTTTTACTCTGTCCCAGAATCCAGCAAAGAGCGTCATTAGCGAGCTGAGTAATTGAACCGCGCGCGCATCTGTATGCGCGATGCGTATATCGAAGAATCACGATTTGCGAATTGAATTAGGCAAATTTTTAGCAAATATTTTTGCCGTTGATTCATACGGTGATTCATTATTTATACCTTGGAAAACTCGTATGATGAATCGAACACTCGTGGCTTGAGAGACACTGTAGCGATTAAGAATCGGACTGTGTATCTCACCGAAGAGAGAATAAGAATCGACTGCATGTGGGGCGACAAGCGACAGCGCTACTCATCAAACGCTGTTTGTACAATAGGTTAAAAGAACGAGATACAAGAAGGGGGGAACACGTGTTGGCTGCAATCTTAAGTGCATCGTTTTGTACGAGCTGCACTCGCTGCATCAGACCTCCGATGGTATTGCGAAATATTTAGCGCTTGAAACAATCGTTTTTAATCATTCCAATTATCGTTTTTCAGTCAAGGTAATGTCCATCCGAAGTTTACCGAGATCTCCGTTCGTGCCAATTTCTTTTTCTGTTCACCTCAAGTTCTCACCTCGTGGCTAATGAACTTTTTGACACATGTTTTTAACACGTATGATTTTTGTACCGTCATACTACGTAGTCTGATGAATATTCACACAGAGGATAAAATCCGTTGTCTCGTCTCGAGGTTTCGTTATGTTTGACAGTAGCGAATACATGTGATGTGTACATAAATCCTCGTATCATTCGCCGGAGAGGGAATTCCGGCAGGTTGGCACAATTACGACGGTGCGAAGGTTGCACAGACGACACGGTTGGTGTGATTGTGTTGTGTGAACGAATGTAAATTATAAAACCGTTTCGTCCGGGTAAAAAGAAGACAATTCTCTACAACCGCATCGCCTATTTATAGTTGAAGAATTTGTTACACTGCTCATAGGAAAGACGCGTTTAATCGCAATTAATTGTTACAATTCCGCGATGGAATAAAAAGAAAAACAAGGGAAGCGTTGAATTTTTGTCAGCCTTATTTTCCATCTATCTCTATTTCCCGGTTATGCAACCCGCCTCTTTCACACGCCGCGACCGCGGCGCATACCGCGGGTTCCCCCTCCATGAATAATTTATTTTATGGATGTTTAAACACGTGAGAGATTTAATTCCTCTTCTTAGATTTCCGTATAGCAATCAATCCCCCATGGGTGCGCCCATGGAGCTTATGTAAGATATAACAGCTCTTAACGTTCGTTAGAGCAGGTGCCTCATAATAATCCTTCGCAAGCATGACAGATTACCATAAAGTTATTTCGTTGTCTCTCACCGTGCCGGGAATCGCGCGAAGGCCAAGAATTATCTCAGCAGGAGTTTGTTGTCTCGTACCTATAACCACAGCTGTACGTAATATTTATATATAAAAAAATAATGGCGTACCGTGTACCGGTGGTTACTTCGTAACGATCACCGGATCTTGATAGGATAAAAAAATCAAGATATTGGATTAGCTTACAGTCACAAGCGAAAAAACAAATGACAACAAATCTTTCCCAACGTTATATCTATCCTGCGTGTCGTGCATGGAATGTCTTTTCGGAGATCTGCTGTTCAAAGTCGGTTGTCAAATCCTGGTTTACGACTAGAATGAGAAAAAAAAACGACAATCGAGAAGAAGAAACAAACCTGATCTCTGATCGCTCGGTGGGAATGACCGAGGGTCAATATTTCATGTGAAAGAAAGAATAAAAAAACATGTCAAAACGAAGAATCGATCGTTTATATAACATAGCCACGGTCATCCACCAGGATGCTGTATACACTGATCGTTGACAATGAGTCATCCGAGTCTACAAACTGCAACACGTGAATTCAAAACTTTGGACAAAAGCCTGGAATCAATAATTCTATTTTGATACTGAACAAAATGTTCGCTTCAATTTCGATAATTTGTTCTCACTTTTTAGGGTTCGTTAGCCCTACAGTCCATTTGATACAAAAATTGCGTCTTATGATACAACTTTACGATAAGGAGGACAGTAACTCAATTATTTTGGACAAACTACTGCAAATAGATGTCACTTTAGACAAAATGAATGACTTATATCAACTTTCTGAACGATATCAGTAGGCTTCGAAGTCCAAATTTCAGGTATTTTCAGGATGATCTGCACGGCAAATCAACTTTAAGTACGACGAAAAGGTTGAATGTCCGTTTAGGTTTATTGGAACTCAATTTCCACCTTTCATGGGTGCGAAATCCTTTTCATCGTTTTCTATTCCATCTCTCGACTGGGTGTTGCGGTAGCCGCCTCGTATTTCCGCACTAAAAGAGACTGTAATATGATCAGATTTGTCGACTGCCTGTATATGATCGGTATGCGCATGAATATAATACGGCCGCAATGATACGGACTAGGTATAGAGGTTGGGTATTATATTGGGTTGGGTCGCTGTCCAATTAGTCGTTGACCATAACCATCGTTGCCACACGTGCCTTTGTCCAGATTACAAGCCTCTGCAGTTTGTTCACAGGACAAGACCGAAAGTATGACACCAGAAATAAAGTCATTGGCATCGCTGGGAAATTGTTATAGAAAATCATCACACTTTCTTCTGACGGAACTGGAAAAAGAAGAAAATTGATTAACCCATTCAGCTGGTTTTACTCAAAGCTACGTAGTTTAACGTTTCATAATGTCAATTAGAAAACTTATGGATGCTACAGGAAAATCAATTATTACAATTATTGCCTCACTCGAGCGGACCTATTCCATTGATAATCGATGCGACAAACCTCATTGTTACGATATCTCCTGTACACTAAAGCAATGCTTCAGCTGTACTACCTGGGTGAGGCAGGATGCTCGCCCGCGGGCAACCGAGCGTTTTGCGGCTCGAGTAGCGACGACGATCAGACGTCTATCAGGGTTCCGGAGACAGGGCCCCCACGATGTTTATCGTAACGACTATTATCTATAAGGGAGAAGAATTTTCTCGGTGGCTATGTGGCACAACGATAATATTCCGCATCGCGGAGTTTGGCGAAGAATTGAAAATTATTATTTGCATTGAAACATCGTAACTGGTTAATTTCGTTGATATTTTTATTACACTCTACCGTCTTGATTGTGCATGCACCACCGTCTCGTACCGTATTATTTACAATCTTGTTATTCTTGTAACGCGAAGGGAGCCGCCGGTTCGGTTCGGTTGGGCAGCTTCGACCAAGAAAAAAGGATCACTGCGAGAAAATTAAGAGAGAGATATAAAACGCATGAGAGTGCGAGAGAAGCCTGTATAATTATGCAATTTAGATTCAGGCTTACGATTCCGGTTTGCCTCTATTAAAAGCGAGAGTAGGCGTTTGATCGAATATATACCACCGATCAGGGCACCTGGTAACATTTGAAAATGATTCATTTTCGCCACTGCGCACCAATTCATATCAAACAACAATCGTTTTAGGTTTTTTCAATATTTGCAAGCATTCGATCAGAGCCTCTGGAAAGTAGAACCGCATATGACGTCACGGGCGAAGTTGATAGCAGAACAAACAGCGATTAAATCAGCCTTACCGCGTCCTCAGCCATGAGATAGGGTCAGTTTCGCGTTAAATGGCGATTATATAGAATTACATCGCGGTACGTCGGGACGACGGTCAGCTGAAAGTAATCTTACAATTAGACACTCGAATGGGAATATCATTTGCATGCGTTTACCAAGTACTAGAAGTACGCTCTTCCATTCGAAGATGCAGTGAGCGTTTATTATTATGCTACTCGCCAAGTACCTCCATGCCATATGCTCTCGAGTCTAACGAGTAACAAGTTGCAGTACCCGAGGATCTAATAGCCTCGAGTTTTAAAGAGCTTCGAGATATCGGTTTTATCATTAGCAATAAACGAACGCAAATTCATTAAATCAGATTAGAGGTATTATGGAATAATCGCAACCGCAAGGATTCAACTGACCCATCAAACTCGCGTCTTACTTACCAGGGGATCATTGAGTGGAAAACCAATTCATGCTCTTTATCTGAATCTAAACACTCGTGTAATTCACTCGCAGAAATTGTCACTTTTTTCTTTCGACTGTTCCAATCAATTTGATCCATTTTCCGGGGTTCGGTGATCAGGAATCGGCAGAGTTGCCAATCGCTAATTATTTGATTTTCGAGACGCGAAGCCAACAACAACTTTCTCGAAACTGTTGCGAATACAAATGAATCCGTTATTATTCTTACCCTCACCGAGTCACTGATAAATCCTCATCTTCTATCGTTTCAGCTCCCGGCCGTCTCTCCTGGACCAGTTTCCTCGATAGTTGCCTCCGTGCTGCTGAAATTCCGCGTTTGCAGACCCAGACTACTCCTCGCAGGATCTCGAGCCGAGGTTGACCCAGCCGCGGACGTGGCTCTGCTTCACGGCGACGTCCTACTGATCGAGGATTCGGCCAGGCAGTTCAATCCCATCGGAGGTAACTCCATTATTTTACGTTTTAAATCATTATCGATCAAAGATAATTTTCTATGATGAAATTTGAATTATTCGAAACAAAATTTGGGTACCTTTTTTCAGATACAGACAGGCGATACAGAGCTACGGAAAAGCTTCTGCACGCGGAAGATGAATTCCGAGAGGCTCTGTGCAGTGCTCGTGAATTATACGCTAGACCCTTGGCTCGGAATCATCCAGAATTTTGCGATGTCCTGTTCAAGCCACTCGGCGATCTGGCCGTCATCAGTACCGAGCTTTGTCACAGGGTGAGTAGAAACATATATAAGATAACGTTTTGAAATTTTCCAATCTAATTGAACGGTTTGATAAATTTCGTATAAAGAAAAAACAACTAAAAGTACGGTCGATCTGGAATTCTCGGAATTTTTCAATAAATGCTGATCATTTTTTATCTAAATCGTCATTTTCGGCCCTAAAATCGAAAAATAAGATTTTAAATCTCAATTTCACCATGTCCTCGTTTCTTGAAAATCGGAGCCATTTTTTTCTGAAAGTTCAGAAAATTTCCGATCGAAAACCTTATTTTTCATTTTGTTTCAAGGCATTTTTTGAACAGTTTAAGTAGATTGAATAATTTCGAAGCAAAATCTAATAATCACGGAAGCCCCTATTAACTTCTTTACTCGGAAAATCTATTCGTTGACGTGTAAGTGATGTGAAGAACTCATAAAAAAATATATATGTAACAAATTTGGATGGCGAATTTGCGTGCAAGATTTAGTGGAATGTTGCACGGATAGAAAGAATATTAAACGCGATAAGATCTCGAAAATGTAGGATAAAATTGATGTCCTTTTTCCGTAACGAGATCAGTCTGATGAATTCCTTGATACCTCGCTAACACTGTGGTTTGAAAATAGTTTGTGCGAAAGTGAGTGTTATTACGGCGCGGTAGTTCGAATCAATTACTATTTTATCCTGATATTATCGATGTGGCAAAAAGTAGACGTATATCGTTAATATTGGTGATCAATTTTAACGGTCAAACCGGCGAAGCGCGGCCGTTTCGATTTTTCCAGTCGCCATAATGGAATTGGCGATGGAGAAAAAGTGCGAGTGTAAGTGCGCCTTGATGTTATAATTATGCAAAAGCTGCAGCCGCGGCGGGAGATCGCGGATTTAAAATGGAGAAAACAAAAATTGAGGTTTGCGATTACCATATAGCGCCTCTTGGTTAGCCGGTAAAAAAAATTAATTCCAAGAGGAATTCGAAATCGAAATTATGAGTTATGTCGATGCGCAGCGCATTATTCTCCGAGGTTAAAAATGCATTCATAAATAACCAAACGAATCATACGCAGGAATTTGCGTCAGGGTACGTATTACGTACATGCACACAATACGAGCTGACCTTAAAAGCCATAAGAGTAACCATCAAAGAATATGAATATTCACACATCAGGCTTCAGCCACGGTTGTGCAATATCGTTGTTAATACTTATACAGTTGTGAATTATCGTAACTTGACGTTAAACTTTATGTTCGTTTGTAACGCTTTTTCAATATACCAACTTTATAAAAATTCAGCCATGCGTCGTATAGTACGAGGTAATTACAACGGACATTTTTATTGTGGAGAAGGTAGTTTCGGTCGTTTAGAGCGAACGCGAATGATTTCATAAATCATTGCGTAAATTTTGATCGTTGAAATGCCTAACGTTGAACGTAACTTGATTTTAACATCCTTCACAACTCTGTAATTGTGAAATGTTCTCCAACGCCTGTCGTCACGCAACCCAAACTACTTCTACGCAACGCTGATTTCTTTCTTGCCAACAATTAGTTGCCCCCGTATATTGGACGTCTGAATAGATGGCAGCACTGACTAATACCTCACAGACGACCAACCACCTGTTATACTGTTTAATACCGAACTGGAATACCTTAAGGAAAGGCATCGGCGCTCACCGCCTTTCTCCACCTGTCGCAAGTCCGAAGATATCGCGACATCGGGACGCAAAGAGTAACCTTTGGTAATCGAGACGCTAATTAATTGAGAAATTTACATTTTACCTCCACGATCGTCAGTCTCATCGGTCTTAATCATTAATTCTTCGAATAGAAATCGAAGAAATAGGAAAAACATTCTTTCCGAAAAGAACGTGCTTCATTTATTTTGGTTTGAAATATAGTCTGACGAAGAATCCTTTGGCGCATAATTGAAAACTCGATAAATCGATTAAATGATGAATTGAGAACTCAATCAATTGATGAATTGACAACTCGATGAATCGCTTAAATGATGAATTGAGAACTCGACCAATTGTTGAATTGAGAACTCGATAAATCGATTAAACGCTGAATTGAGAACTCGATCAATTGTTGAATTGAGAACTCGATGAATCGATTAAATGATTAATTGAGAACTCGATGAATCGATTAAATGATTAATTGAGAACTCGATGAATCGATTAAATGATCAATTAAGAACTCGATGAATCGATTAAATGATCAATTGAGAACTCGATAGATCGATGAAATGATGAATTGAGAACTCCATCAATTTTTGAATGAGAACCCGATGAAACGATTAAATGATGAATTGAGAACTCGATTAAATGATGAATTGAGAACTCGATAAATCGATGAAATAATGAATTGAGAACTCGACCAATCGATTAAATGATCAATTAAGAACTCGATGAATCGATTGAATGATCAATTGAGAACTCGATAGATCGATTAAATGATGAATTGAGAACTAGATGAATCGATTAAATGATCAATTAAGAACTCGGTGAATCTATTAAATAATTAATTGAGAACTCGATAGATCGTTTAAATGATGAATTGAGAACTCAATCAATGGATGAATTGAGAACTCGATAAATCGAT